>JABUQX010084779.1:0-20000 GCA_015478945.1 Trachelipus rathkii | reverse complement strand
ATGCCTGGAGAAGAGAAATGTGAGTTTGGCAGAAGCGAGAAGAAAGGTGCATAACAGGACTGAATGGCGGGGTTTTGTTAGGAGGTATGGTTGTAGTCCGCATAGGCCAAGTAATAAACCCCACATTGCTTCGTATTCGTCCTCTATTTTTCTGTTTCCGGTGCATGTTTACGCAGACTTACTGCAGTCTTAGGAGAGGAGAATAGATGGACTGATTATGATCTTGAATAATGATTTGATGATGAATGATTGATGATGATGATGATGATGGGATGAAATGATGATGATTTATTATAAAACTGGATATTATAATATATTATATATATAAATATTATATATATTATAATAATATTATATATTATATAATAATTATATATAATTATATATAAATTATATAATAATATTATATATATAGATTATATATATATCTATTATATAATATATAATTAATATATTTATATATATAATATATATATATACTATATAATATGTATATATATTATAATTATATATAGTAGTATATAATATTATATATATAATATATATAATTTATATATATATATACATATGCAATAGTTTTTATAATCCAAGTGACTATGTACTTTGTACGTTAGTATGTCTTGATACCAGTGTATTTACCTTGTACTATGTACTCTTGAACAAATTTCTAGAGTTACTATGTTACTTGTACTTGTACATTGAACTATTCTAGATTAAGTACTAATGTTTTGTTTTTACCTTTTTTGTTTTAAAAAAAACCTTTGGAAAGGGGAAAAATAGTACTTTGAACCCAAGCCTGCATAAATTATATATATATATATATATTATATATATTATATATAATATATTATATATATATATAATATTTATTATAATATAATAATATAGTATTATATATATATTATATAAATTTATATATGTAGTATATTATATTATATAATATATATATATATATATATATATTATATATGTATAAATTATATATATATATATAAATTAATAATTATTATATATTATATATATATATATATATATATATATATATATATATATATATATATTAATTTTATATATATATATATATATAATCTATATTAGTATATTATATATATAAATAATTATATATAAATTTATAAAGTAAATAATATAATTATTATATATATATATTAAAATTATAATAATTATAAATTATATAGTATATATTAATTCAATAAAAGATAATTATATATATAATATAGTTGTATATAATTATATATATATATATATTTGATATATATATAGGTACTATATATAATTTATATAAGTTATATAAATAATATATATTATATATATATATTAATTAATTATATCATATTATTATTAATATATATAATTAAAATATTAATATTAGATATATGATATATATATATTTTTAACAATACAATAAAAGTAAAAATGGCAATAGAAATATGTATGTTATAATAAATAAATAGTAATATATTATATATATATATTATATATATATATTATATTAAATATATTATATATATTATATAATATATATATATATATATATATATATTTATATATATATATAAATTATATCTTATAAGATTTATTAATGAAATAGTATTATAAGTATATATATATTATAATATTAATTATATATATATATTCACCATAATATATAATATATAAATATATAGTATATATGTTGTTTTTAAATACATATCTGTTCATATGTTAAGGAATACATGGCAATATATATATCTTATCTATTTGAGTGTTTGTTTATATATTTATATATACTATATTATATATATTATTACATTATATTTATGGATGATATCAAAATATGTTAATATATATATTATAGTATATATCAATATATCATTTATAATTATTATATGTATATATTTATATCCATATAGAAGTACACTGATTTAATTATATAAAATAAATATATAGAAATATATATTTGGTAAATATTAAATTTATAAAGTTTATATTTAATTTAATATTACATTTAAGAATAAATATAGCGCTATATTATATATATATTATATAATATAGTTATTATACCGAGGAAAGAATATTTATTTATATAATAAATAACTATATATATATATAATATATATACTATATAAATTATATATATATAATATATATATAATTATGATATTACGGTCCTATATTGAGGTAAGGAATATAGGTTATAGTAGTGGGTGTGAGGACGAAGTTACGTACCGTGACTCATCCTTAAGGGGTGCCGCCCCCTCTTAAAGTTTTCCCTAGCAACGGCTTCCTTTGTCCCTAGCAACGGGGGGTTAGAGAGCTCGTATCCCATTGAAACTTGGTATCCCTTCAATTGATGACGTTACTATGGCAACGACGAAGTTACGTGTATGGCGTATTCCTTTTAATAGGTCACGACCCCTTCAAAGTTATAATTTTAGACCCGCCCTTCATGGTGGTTTAGAGAGCTCGTATCCCCTTGAAACCTGGCAAGTTTGATAGGTGTGTAGTTGTCATTTGTTGTACACGAGGTCACATATCTGATCACCCTCGAGGGGGCTGCATAACCGTTTAAATGTTTTTTTGAAAATAATAATATTTTAGATTTTTTTTTCGTCAGAGAGAATTGTAGTTCACTTTTCAAGCGTTGTATAATTTTTTTACTTTAGAATAATCTATGTTTACTTAATTTTTTTTTTTCAAATTTCCCAAAAAAGTGTAGCGTGAAGGACATTTTCCAAGAACAAATCCAAACTACTGCATGTATACAAAGAACCATGATCTAAATAAAATATATACATCTTTCGGACTTCAAAATGGCCCTGAAAATTTGTATGCAGAATCGGATAGAGCAGAAAATTTTTTTTATGGCACATTTAAATTCAATTTCCAAAACCCAGAAAAAAGGTATGTATTCGAAATTCGACCATTGCTCGGATTTTGGGGGTTCATTTGACATCATTTCGTTCCAATAATTTTTAGATAATATTATTCATCTCCCTCCATATTCTGCCATTAGTTTCTTAAGTGCATTTGGAAAAAAAAAATGTGTTTCATTAAAAGAATATCTTCGAAAAATTGTCAAAAACAGGTTATTCTCGAATAAAATAAAAATTATAGACAAAAAAGAAATAGCTAAAAGACACTGAATAAAAAACACAATAAAACGACGTCTTAAAGGTCATAAATAGTTAAAAGTTACAGTTTGTTGTTTATTTTATCGAATTCGGGTGAAAATAAAAAAATTTGGTGTCCATTTTAAGATTTTGGCAAAATGGTGCTCAGCTCGGAACAAAGATCAAACCCTCCCCTTAAATGAGAGTAAAAGTAAGAAAGTTTTAAAGATTATATTTATGATATAAAAGACCAAAGACTACTGTATAGGTACTATTTTGTCTAAATTTAATAATTTAAGCGTATGACAACGGAACTAAGTTTGTTCAAGCATAGTTTTAATCCGTTGTTTTACCAGGATTTGAGCCTGATGCTTGGTTCTTTGGTCAGTATTGAATGTTACAGGAGAGTCTTCTGTACATGAGGAATCAAAAATATTAGAGTAAATATCAAGGGGATACAAATGAATGACCGCGCGAGTAATTTCATCATTTTTTGTTTCCAAGAAGGCAGATCGAATATATCCGTCAGGGGAAACATGTAATTTTTTGATGATTCCCAATTTTCAAGAATAATTTAGAAACTGTGTTGAAAGTCGTGAAGTAATAATAATTAATTAAATTTTGACTGTTGATCGTCAAAGTTTATAAAATTAAACAACTGTAATAAGTTATTTATTATTTTTTTTAAATATTTAACATAGTACCTATTCTTGGTACTATAATAACGAAATAAATGCAATTTTGATTGGTTCAAGATGTATTTATGCTCGATACAAAAGGCTGAAGCCCAGCAAATGACCGAAGTTAAAATGGGAGCTTTCTATGCTCGAGAAAACAAGCCTGATGTAAAATAAAAATAAAAACATAAAGTCTGTATCTAGAATTCGATACCACAGACAGAAAGAAGCCTGGTGTATAATAAAAAGCATATAAAGTCAGTATCTAAGATCGATACCACAGACAGAAGACTGGCAAAATACCTATCAAAATAAGAGGTTCAATGCTCGATACCACAGGCAGAAGCCTGATGTAAAATAATAAACATATAAAGTCAGTTTCTACGTTCAATACCACAGACAGAAGCCTGGTAAATAATAAGAAACATATGATGTCGGTATCTACGTTCGATACCACAGACAGAAGCCTGGCACTAGAAGCAGAAGCCCTGTAATTAAAAACTATCAGATGCATAATGGAATGTACCTATGTTTGGTACAAAAAAAAATGAACTGACCTACCAATAAATGAACCTTAAAACTAATTTAATTCTAGCTTAAAATTAACTCAAGACCAAATGGTTTAAAGCCAAACGAAAAAAAAAATAAATAAAAAATAAATATTTTCTATTTACAAAGGAGTTGGTATCACTTAAGTTTTTAATAAGATATCAAATGAACCATTAAGGGCAATTAACTATGCTGGGAGTTAATTAACCAAATTTAAAAGGAAATAACTGTGCTGTTAGTCAAATCCTAAAATGTAAGTCCCTATGATTGGTACAAAATAGGTGGTACCTATGATTGGTACCATATATCTGTGGCTATTTTAATTTATATTTTTATGACAAAGTAAAGTATGATGTTCTGGAGATTGACAATAGTGACAGGTTTTTGTGTTATGACATTCACTTGTTGTGTGGTTGTCAACTTAATACATCCTGCATTTTACTAGATGACGCACATAATCTCAAGGATAAAATAGTTGACAACCAAAATCACCTACTAAAACACAAATTTGATGTCATATTTAAAAATAGTTTATGGTGTTCTTCTTCCAATCCTGAAACCATAAAAAAATTATCAAAATACAATTTAAAATATGAAGAAAAAATACTCCTTGGTTATGGTCTTCCCTTCGCCCTCTAGAAAAGTGAAAATTACCTACAAATCTATAGCAATTTTAACATTGGAAAAAATTAAATAAAAACAATGACGTCAATATAGATATTCTAAAAGGCATATTATTAAACAACTTAATAATCAAAAATCATAAAGACAATCTCCCCTCCATTTTTTACCAAGCCCTCACCTTCCTCCAAAAAAACAAAAAAACAGTTATTGCTCGCAGTGATAAGGGTAATAATATCATAATACTAGATCACAATGACTACATAACAAAATGAAATCATGTCCTAAATGACAATAATACCTGTTCCCCTCACAAAAAAAAATAAAAAATCTTTCGATACATTCAATAGCCATCTAATAAATATGCAAACAATATCCAGATATTCACAAAAACAAAACAAAAAAAAACAAAAAAAAAAACAAAGCACATATGACAAACCTTTGTCAATTTTACGGAATACCAAATATATATAAAAACAATACCCCTTTATGCCCCATAATATCAAACATCAACTGCAACATTTACAAATTATCCTCTTAGCTGTCACACACCCTCCAACCCTTTATAGGAAAAATCTTCTCCTCCCATATTAAAAACACTTGCGACTTCATACAACAGAATCATTCCATAAACCCCCCACCATAAACTCCTAAGTTTTGGCGCTGTATCGATATTTACCTCCGTCCTAGTCCCCTACACTCTACAACTCCTTGAAAACTATATAACTTTTAATCGCATCAAACTTACCCACCCGTTCCCCCTCATCAAAGATCTAATGCTTCTCACTCTCAACCACAACTATTTCACTTTCAATAACCAATTCTATAAACAAACACAAGGTCTATCAATGGGCTCACTCCCTTCCCCCACTCTCGCTAACCTCTTCATGGAGTTAATCGAATATTACCATATATTACCTAACCCCCTCCTAACCATTGACATATGGCTACGATACGATGACGACGTATTCGTGGCCATCCCTCACCACACAAATTTCAGCCACATCCTCACTCTAATAAACAATATACATCCCTCCATATTTTTTACCTACCAATTACCCCATAATTCAACAATACCATTTTTAGAAGCATTACTTTCCTGGAAAGACTCTCCTCAAATAAACTACTCAGTATACAGAAAACCTACCTCCCCTCAACCCTACTTACATACACTGGTATTCTGCCCATAACAAAAACACAAAAATAGCTACCCCAACTTCCCTATACCTAAGAGCCCTCCGCATAGTCACACCCACCCATCTTATTTACGAAACACAATATCTCTGCTCAACATTCACAAAACTCAAATACCAACCCTCCATAATAAATTCGGCCTATAAAAATGCCAAACAAAAATACTACCAAGCCCAACATGTAAACACTAATACTCCCAAAACTTTCCTCCCTTTGCCCTATGAACTTAACCATAACATTAAACAACATATTCCAAAATCCATATCCATTACCCAAAACAATACTTTTTCCCTCAAACACACCCTCCAACCCCCTTTATTATAAATCTGCACCCAAATTCCCCCAAGAACAATGCATCTAACCAGAGGAGGTTCTCTTGCTACAAAAGCTGTCCTTCCATATACATAGCAAAAATTCAAACGCTGGTCCTGGCGAAGCCGCTTATGTCAGCACAGAACCGACCTTATCAACGATAACATTAATTCATCTCTTACCCAACACCTCACCCTTTCCCAACGCAGAATAAATATAAACAACACAACCATCTTAAAAATATAAACAATACACGAAAATAGAAAAATAACAGAATCTTTATATATTCACAATACCAAAAACTTAATTATAAAAGGATATAATCGCATAACTCAATTTAGACTATATCCAAAACTTCGATGCTTGAATTATCGCGTCCTAGAATAACTTCACCGAGGTGTTAAGATAACAAAAAAAAACCAACCAACTAATCAATCACCAAATTCTGTTCAAATTGGTTCTGTGGAGGAAAAGCTTCTTTTACTTGGAATAAGGATCTAAAGATCATCTTAGACGAAAGCTTGTGTCACAAAATAACTAAAAGTAATGTTTTGCATCGATTAAAGCCCAGGTTTTAGCTTTTTAATTAACTTCCCCGTTTTAATTCCTCTAAGCGCTTTTAAAAAACCATCTATTTCCACTTACTCTAAAGTTTTAAGTGTCTATTATATTATTATATATATAATATATATATATATATATATTAATATATATATATATATATATTATATATATATTATATATATATATATATATATATATATATATAATATATATTAATAATATATATATTGATATAATAAGTTATATTTTTATATATATATATATAATAAATATATATATATATAGTATATATATATATATATATATATAATATATTATATATATATATATATTATATTATATAATATATATATATAGGTGAAGCTTATGGCAGGTATTAGTGATGATATGGTGTGGTGGTAGGCTTTCTGAATGGGAAATCAAAAGTTATGTTTGACGAAGTCTGAAGCGTGTTGTAGGAATAAATGGTGTCCAATTAGGTGATTGGTTTAGGATTAATAGCGGAAGTGAGGCAGGGTGTGTGTTATGTCTCCTTGGGTTATTCATATGTGGTATATGGATGGTGGGTTATGAAAGATTCGAGTGGGGAATGTGCAGGAGAAGGATTGGTGTTGGTAGAATGATGGGAGAATGGAGAGGAGTGGTGGGTGGTGCCCTACGCATTATATGCGGATGATTTGGTTCTGGTGGTGAATCTGAAGAGAGTTGAGAGGATTGGTTAGAGAGATTTGGCAGGGGTTAGTAAAAGGAGAGGTTTGAAAGTAAACTTAGATAAGTGAGTAAGGTTATGGTTGTGGTGAGGACAGTCCTCAGTGTGAAAGTTATGTTAGATGATGAGCAGCTGGAGCAAGTGGTCTGATTTTAAATATTTTAGGGTATGTGTTGAATGAGAAGGGACGGATGATGCAAAGTGTAGTATGGAATTGTGAATGGCAGGAAGGTTGCTGGTTGCAATTAAATCGCTTAGTGAATGTAAAGGGACTAAGTCTTGGAGTGCGCTAGAGTCTTACAGGGAGGGTTATGTTGTTACCTGTGTTATTGTATGGTAGTGAGACTATGGTCTGAATAAGAAGTATAGATCTAAGTTCAATGTGTTCAAGATGGACATCTTAAGGGCATGCTAGGTGTGAGAAGAATTATTAAAATGAGGAATGAACTAATAAGAGAGATGTGTGGTGTGAAAAAGGGGTAAATGAGAGAATAAATGAAAGTATGTTTGAGGATGTTTGGTCATGTGGAAAGGATGAATGATAGCCGGTTGGTTAAGCGGATGTATTATGGAGAGTGTGTTGGGAAGACCGGCTGGGAGACCGAGAGAAAGTGGTGAGTCGGTGAAACGAATGTCTGAAGGAGAGAAATTGTGAGTTTGGCAGAGGCGAGGAAATTGCATGTGCACGATAGGAGAGAATGGCAGGGGTTTTGTATGGGGGCATTGGAGGTTGTGGCCCACCTGGGCCAGGGATGAACCCTTACATTGACGATTACCATAGTGAGGGTCCGTCGCGGTCCCATATGCTCTAGGGTGGATTTTCGTCTGGACGAGCTCTCACTAATTAATATGGTACAAGAGGGGCGGTAAGCTGGCGTTTCTTTTCGGACCGTTTGTCATGTTCTTCCTACTGCTTTTGCTTTCCATGCTTTGTACGAGCACCTTACCCCAATCTTGGGCAAGAGGAAGAGTGAAGAAGAAAGAAAGACAATATAATATATGTATATATATATATATATATAGTATAAGTATATATGGTATATATATTATATATATTTATATATTGAACTATATGATAATATATATATGAAAGTCTAAGGTTATTAAATTATAGTATATATAAAATATATTTATATTAATTATTCTATATTATATATATATATATATATATAATTATATATATATATATATTATATATATAGTACATAGTATTGGTCTCCATTGTATGTATCTATTATATATATTACATTGTGTATATATATATATAATATAGGAAGTATTATAATAAATATTACCTTTAAATAGTGAGTATATATATATAATAATATAATATATATTAGGTTACAGGTATATAAATTTTCTTCAGTGGGATGAGAGGCGTAATTCGGCAACTTTGGATTCGATTATAAGCCGATCCGTTGTGTTGTGGAAATGTTCGAATCCGAGAAATCCGATCCGAATCCACTTACGGCTCGTGATTCGAAATCCGAATGGACGAATAACTTAGTGTTGTGGAGACATTCTCGTTAATCCGAATCCGAGATGCCGAAGTCCATTGAGTGTGAAAAGAAAAGTTTGGTGAATCCGAATCCGATATCCAGATTCGAATCCGAACCTCGGATCCTCGAATCCTTCAATGATGTATTACAAATTAAATACAACTATACCAAACATCTGACATCTTTCTTTTCAAATTTTATGGGGAAATATGAAAAAAATAATGTTTCATGTTAATTTATTTTACTACGCTGATTCGCCTATTTAATTTGCCTACGTTTTGTTATTATTCGTGCCGGAATAGTAAATTAGCATGAGATTTAATTCAGTATTATGGATTATATAAGGTATTATCATATAGTTAGGTGGTGTTTATGTTTATAAATATAAATATGAATAATTATATATCTAAATATTTAAAATTAAATTAATGTAATAATATAAAATTAAAATATATAAATATAATAATAAATTAATATAATAATATAAATTATATATAATATATATTAATAATTAATTATATTATAATATATAATATTTTATAAATATAATTAATTTTTATAAGTCAATTATAATTATATATATATATATATATAATATTAATATATAATACAATTATAAATAATTAATATATTAATAATAATATTATAATATTATATATAAATATTAATTATAAATAAATAATTATAATATATAATAATTATATAATTAATAATATATATATTAATATAAGATATTATAATTAAATAATAAAAAATAAAATAAAATTAAGGTTAAATTATAATATATATTTTTTTATTAATAAATAATATATTTTTAATTAAATTAAATATATATTAAAATTAAATATATATATAAATAATTATAAATATATATATGGGCGCGTCAGAAGGGTGACGCAGATCAATGGTGCAGCTTCCCCTCCTAGTATAAGTGTTATTTTTTGACGACTGCGAAGAGTATATTAGAGAATATACAGCTCATCAAATACCTCATTATGGAATATATTATTATCCTACGATTACATAAAGGGAACAAGAACTCTATATAATATATCAAATAGGATATAAATAAGTTCAGTTTGTGTGATGTAATTTTTCATAATATATTATATACTCGTTAACGGGATGTTATTAGAGTAGTTTATCGTTAATTATTTCGACTTATATATATATAATAATAATAATATAATTAATAATATTATTATATATCTCAATACCACTCAAAAGACTTCAATTAATTATGGACCTCTAGTCAACTTTTGTGCATTAATATTAATTATAATGATAATTAATAAATAAAATATAATATATTATAAATTATTAATAATTAAATAATATAAATATAATAATATATTAATTAAATTAAATTATATTTATTAAATTATATAATATTAATAATTTATATTAATATATAAATTATAATATTAATTAATTAAATAATATCATAATAAGTATTAATAATAATTAATTATATATAATATATAATAATATAATATATAATTATAAATATTAAATATTTAATAAATATATAATATTAATAATTAAATTTATAATTAATTTTAATAGTGGCCAGCCTCTAGAATCCTTGCACAACACTAATCCAATATCTCAAATAAATCCACTCACCCAAATAATAGAAAAATAACATATGTATGTTGAATTAAATCTCCATGGTAAAATTTTAGATGAAGGAAAAATGTTAAAAAAAAATTTCATATCTAAAAAAATTAAATATAATGAATGAAAAAGGAAACATTTTGAATCCTTGTAAAATGTTAGTTAGAAAAAATGTAAAAAAAAATAAATAAATAAATAAATAATATTGGCTTATTTTTTTTAGGAGTAAGTTCGAGCCGGCGGGGGACAGAGTATATTTATAATTATATATGATAAGTATTGACTATATATAGTGATAGTATATGTATTATATATTTATATAGTGAATGTGATATATATATATGATATATAATAGTTAGAAGGGTAGGTATAAGTATATTATTTAGTAAAGGTTATTACAATGCAATGTAGGGCGAGCTCAGAGCCGATCGGGATAATCACAGGGGGACGTTTCCATACCCTGTAGGGGAGGGGTGGTAAAGGAACCCCGCGACAACCCAATATCAAAGAGTCACGGGGGGGGTTACCTCGGAAGACCGCGTCCCGTGGGGGGAAAGGTTGAGTTCGTAGCCCGTAAGTTCCCCGGAGAGGCCGATGAGACTCCGACTTTTCTAGCCGGAATCGGGTGCGGATATACCCGTTGGGGGTGATCTTTAGTTAAAAAAAATTAAGAATTATTAGTATAATATGAAAGTCTTATTATTAATATAACGATCTGGTATATGATAAGGTCGTTAAATAGGACATATTCTACCGGTGGTAAATACTCCTCACTATAGATTATTAGACAATATTTTTTTTTAATTGGATTTTTATACACATTTTTTACTAACTAATATGTGTACAGGATCTCCAAAAACCATGTATGTAGACCCTAGTTCCTCCACTGTAGTCTATGTGAGTTATGTTTTTTTCCAGCACTTAGAACTTTTTTTTTGTGACTGTATACTAAGAAATTTTTAGTCTTCTAGCATTCCAAACAATGTGTATTCGCTAAAGTTTCCCGGAGCTGTTTATGTTTTTAGATATGGATTGTGGTCATCTAGAGGAGTAGCTAGTGGACTTGCTAATGTCGTAAAACTCATTATAATTACTGTAAATGTATTACTGGTATATAGTAAATATTATATATATATTTTAGTATGAATATATAATATATATATATATATATATATTATATATATTTTATTATTATATATATATATATATAATTATATATATATATATATTATTTATTAATATATATATATATATATACATCAATCACAAGTGCATCATAGGTGTGTTTAAGGAGCACCTGTTATTAACTGTAATGATGTGCAGGCATATTTAGAATAAACCAATTATTTCCATTGATAAGGAGTACTCGCCACATTAGAAAAAGCGGCTTTATTTCAGTTGGCAATATTCAGCTCAGGCATTAATGTAAATCGTCATTCATCTATGGCTAATTATAATGATATTGTACGCGATAATTAGTTAATCTCTCTCTGCCGATAGTTAGAGCCAGTTAAAGAAATGCCTACTTCCTATAATTCATTAATTCTTTGAATATCTAGTTATTTCTAAACCTTGCATGCACATTATTCAACACATATGTGGAAATGGTTAAGGGGATTAGGATTTTCCATCGGAAAGATGTAAGAAAAATAAATCATCCTCGATGAATGTATTTAAAAGATAGCTAATCATAATAATTTCGCTCCGAGCAACTGGGGCTTTAAATATGAATAGTACCACGGATTGTTTAGTGTATATAGGCAGCAGCACTACGTAGCAATCCATCCATGCATAAATAATTATTGGCCACGGAGTTCTGGAGAAGATCCTTAATTAATTCCGTATCGGGATTCTATAACTTTCTTTTGTGAAATTACGTATTTCTACTGAATAAATACACTACTCTATTTGACTATTATATTATACAAATCTACATGTTCCTTTCCACATTGCTACTCATAAAACAATCGATGAGTGTTTCTTAAGGAAAAAGTATCAAGTCAAATCCTCATTGATATATGTTTTATATATTTACTCACCTTATGGAAGCTAATATGAATAGAATGAGACTAGATACTTTTTTTGATACAAAATTTATGGTAAAGATCAAGTAAACTGTATTTAATAGTGAAGTGAACTATAAAGATCTTGTTGTGCCTTACCAAGTCTTAAAGAGACATGAACCTTTCTTTCGGTCGTACCGAAAAGGCTTTGTAATGATTACTACTATACGCCCTGAACCATTCAAACACCAGTATACTAGTTAGAGCTCTTTCTTATATAGGTTAACTACTGCGAAGGGATTTCAAGACTATGTGACTTCTTATAAGTACTAATGGTAAGATGACAGGTTTAAAATCGAGTGATACTGGCTATATGGATGAAATTTGATTGTACAGAAATACCAATTTGTAACAATTTATGATTATTTTTATTCAAACAGTAGTGTAATAAATTTTGCACCTTTAAACCAACAAGGAAAGTTATCTATTATATTTAAATTTCCATTTCTCACATTTGACTATTAATGTGAGAATATATTTAGCTGCTTTAAAATCATAATGTATTGACATGTCTATTGTTATTATATTAAAATATATTTTATTTTTTAAATATATTATAATCAATTAATCTTCCATAATATGTTTTTCTTGTATTAATATGTTCATTTCTTTATTATATATTATAGTTTTACAAATAATATTATATTATTTTATATATATATAAATAAATTATATATATATAATTATTAAAATTAATATATTATACTTTTATATATATATTTATATTATTATATATATTATTATATGTATGTGTGTGCGTGTGTTGAAGTATACGTATTAGATCCTCTATTTACCATAGATATATTTATTATACAGTGCCTTACTTGTTAATTCCTTATAGTGATTATAAGTGACATGTCTCCCCCTATGCTTGGAAGCTCGCGTGACGACTGCCATAGTTATAAGTACTCATATATAATATATATGGCATCTGAATAATCCCTAAAGATTATGTCTATTTTATCGTGATTGAATTTTAATTATTACCCATTATCTATGGACTGAGGTATATGCCTCAATAAAGAAAGAATATAAAATATTCTAGGTACTATTAAGAGATAGATTAATATTTTTATTTTAAGATAACATCACCATATCACCAATCCTATTCTAACGGAATATCATTTTATTTTTTATTTTTTTTATTTTTATTTTATTTTTTGGTGATTTATCCCCGGTTGCAAGAATTTGTCAAAATATCACAGAACGGGGATAAATAAATTTTATTGTTCCGAAATTGTAAAATTTTTTTGGTGTGTATATATTTGATCATATGCATTGCATAGTAAATGTACATTTTTTTCTTAATTATTAGATATAGATAATTATATTCCATTATGGAAATAATAATGATATTCAAAAATATAGAATTCACAAAAAAATAAATATATATGATATATATATATATATATATATTATATATAATTATATTATATATAATATTTATATATTATATATAATATATTATATAATATATATATATATAATAGTAATTAATATATATATATTATTATATATATTAATATATAATATATAATATGTATATATAATTATATATATATATATTATTAATATAATATATATTAATTATATGATATGTCCTTACATATATCTCGTGTATATATAATCTTATTATGCAATAAGTGCTTACTAAACTATAATTTTATCTTCTTGAAAATTGAATTTTAATTCTTAAAGCTTGCCTTTATTTTAAATTGTTTAAAGTTATATAAAAGTTATTTATATATATATATGTCTATAATATTTATATAAACTTATTTTCATAATATAATTTTATTAAATACATTCTATTAAAAAAATAATTATAAAATTAATTTTTTTTAAAGGGTAGGTGCAACTATTTATTAAGTTTAAAGTTCTTGTGCTCCAATTTTCACCCCTATATAAATAATTGGAAATATGTATAAATTCTCGGAATTATCAGCTCAATTTGTAACCCTTAATAAAATCAATCCAAATCTGTGATAAGATTATTTTGTGCCCTCTAATAATCAGTTTTGTTATTATGTGTTTTTCTATGCTCCTAAGAATTAATATTTTTCTAGATCCTTATCTATGGTGTCATATTACTTTCCATATCTAGTCAATTTTCCAAATTTATAAGTTGTTATATTTCTTCGTTAATAAGTTAATGAGTACTTCAAACTTGAAATATTGCTAATAGTTGGTGCATTCTGGTAAAAAAAAGATCACGATAAGTAAACCCTTTTATCGATTTTTTTTGATTTTAGTAGTGCTCTAGCGTTGTCCTCAATATTATCAATAAATCCACACTTTTATGGGGATTTTAAATTATAGAAAAATTTGCTTGATAATTTTATATTCCTGCGGGTTGAATAAAGTATTGGTTATAAAAATAATTTTATCCGTCCTATGTAGTTCGTGGGAATAGATTGCACATTTTTACTTAGATTATTTCTAGTAGGTAATGTATTAAGTTTTTGGATTTGTTTCTTGGAACAAATTAATTTTCTCAAAAAAATGTTTTGATAAATTTATTTTAATAAAATAATTTCTTTTGAGTATATATATATTATATATCAAAACATAATATCTCTATAGTAGAATAAGATGCTTATATTAAACGCCAGGTCATAGTTATAGAGTGAGGATAAAATTTGATGTTGATCGGTGAACAGGTAGATAATAAAATAAGTACATCTCAATTGTGCCACTTTTTTATCAAAACGTTTTAGAATTTCGGAAAGTGTTTTTAGAAAAATTCGATATATATTAATTTTCGTACTCATCCGGTATTCAACATTTAAATTTTTAGGGCTCGTATAAACGGGAGATGCATCTTTTTTTACTTAGATAAATTTTTTGTTATATCAAAAGAAATTTTTTTATAAAAGTTTCCAAAAAAATTTTTTTTTGAAAAATTTGCTTAAAGAAGGCATATGACAAAGAAATTATTTAAGTAAAAATAGTGCATATCTCTCTCGATTATATATGTTTTGAAAATTTCATCCACTTTCTGCTCACGTTTTATTCAAAGATAAAAATTATATATATACGAATAATTATATATAATAACTATATATTATTTTTTAAAATCCAAAAAAAGTGGTGTTAATTAAAATATTGGTACAACGCTGAGATACAAACTCAAAAAATTTCGTAAAATTACGTACTTTCGTGTATAATCATTTTGCAGGTATATGGGTTACCCATTTAATTATGTTGCATACACTCATAAGTTTGAAGTCATTTCGAAAAAAATTACTGGTGAGAGTTGATACGAATAAAATGTCAAAAACTATAGTTGAGTTTTGGAAAAATTAACTGAATTTTATTCTGAAGATGACTACAGACACAGAAAAATTACACTCAAATAATAAACAACGGTTTTAGAGTAGACAAAAATTAATTCTTTAATACAAGTTTGGTGTTATATAGTTTTCTCAAATAAAATTAGGTACTGATAATATTCAGAATTTTATTGTCCATTTTTTATGGGGGGGTGATAAAATTGGGCTTTATTGTTCTAGATGATAACCCTATATTTGTGATATCACCTATCTCTCACTTTATAATTAATTAAAATTTATATCTCTTATAAATTATTGTTAGTAGTTTCCAATGTTTATTATGTGTGTATAGATAATAACTTAATTATCTTTCAATATGGTCGATTATATGATTATAGACCTCAAATATAAAATGGTAATATATTATGTCATATTTGATGAGCTTTCCTACTAAAGCACTCCTGTTTATAGGTTGGCTTATTCCTATTATTAAGTTGATGCCTATATTAATTTTAAGTTTTCGTTATTTTTATTATTTTTGTAATGATTTTATTAGAATTTTCCATAAGAAACATAAGAAATATAGTACTTGGATTCGAATATCCGTGATTCTGAGAATCTCAGAGTCTACCGATCTCGAATTACCGTATGATGTAATATAATAAATGCTTCCAGAATGCAGTTAAAATGTCCAAGTATATTCTGAAAGGATTGAAATAATGAATATAATCCGAATTCCGAATGTGTGTGGTTTCAAGCATCAGGAATCTTCAGATACTCTCCAATAAGTGGCCGAATCCAGCACCTTCGGATTCTCTCGCACATTCCGATATTTCCTGGAATACCTACCGGTTTCTGAGAGCTCGAATCCGTATTCTTGTTATCGAATCCGGATCGGATTCGCCCATCACTACTTATAGAGTTATGGCACTATGGAATAATATTACGTACATAATTATAATAATAACATTTATATTTCATATATTTGTATTTATTATTTTTCTCTTATTATTTTATAATTTTATCATTAAATGAAACTATAATGATGAGATATGTATTATAACATAAGTAATTACGTAATTTAAGTTAATATTTTTATAGAGTTAAATTGAAAATATTATAATATATAGCTTTATATTTATTTAACTAACACACAGTGCCAACTATTTTATTAGTAAATAAGTTTATTTATAATTTAGTTTTTCGATTAGTTTAACTTATACAGTTAGTAGTGTACTTATAAACAACTTTTTTTATTATAATTTTTAAATTATTTATTTTTACTATTTTTTATTATTACTATATTTGCATCATTTCACTTTATGATTTTATATATAAGACTTGATATTTATTTTTTCTATATTATATTAACTTTTTTTTATATTATGTTATTATAAATTATGATATTATTATTTCAATATAAAATATATATATTAGTTTTGAGATTTATATTATTATTATTACTTTTTAATTACTTTTTTGTATTTTTTTATTACTTATTAATTAATATATATATATATATATATAACTTTTCTTATTATTTTTTTAATCATTTATACTTCTTAATAAGCATTAACTACTCTATTATGGTATTATATATATATATATTATAAATTCATTTATATTTACTTCTGAATTATCTATTCTATGTTTCTCTTTCAGTGTTCTGATCAACATTATTCTTTTCACTTTGTTTCTTTTTTACTATTTTATTTTCTTTTCTTTTCTTTTTCTTTTCTTTCTTTTTCACAGAAATTATTATTTTTCTATTCTTTTTCACATATTTATTTATATTTATTAGTTTTTATTTTATTGTTAAATTTCTTCTATATTTTAATTTCTAAAATTGATGTGTATAATAATAGTGACTAATATAAATATGAATAATTTAGTAAAAAATAACTATTATGTTACATATAATGAATGAGAATTAGTAGTATATGTTTAACTAGTAAATCAATATTTAAATACTTAATGTATTATTTAATTTATTTTAAAATATTTAACTCTAAGTAGTTTATCTAGAGATATAATATTATATATATATATATTATATATATATATAATTTAATAATATATTATATATATAATTAATATATATATATTATATATATTATTAATATATTATATATATATATATATATATATTTTATATATTGAATATATATATTATATATATATATATTATATAATTATTATATATAATAAATATATATATATATTATATAATTAAATATATATATATATATAATTGATATATATATATAATATATATATATTAATATAAAATATATATATTATTATATATATATATATATATTTTAATATATATTATATATATTTAATTAATATATTATATATTATATTATTTATATATAATCATTATATTAAATTAATATATTAATAGCTATACATATATATATTTTATTATATATATATATTTATATAATTAAATATTATATTATATATATTATATATATAATATATATATATATATATAATATATATATATATTATAATATATATATAAATATATATTATATATTAATTAATATATATAATATTATATATATATATATATTAATATTATATATATATATATAATTATTATTATAATATTAATTAATATAATATATATATATAATATAAAATTTATTATTATATATATATATATAATAGTAATATTTATATAATGTAAAATTATTACTGTCATATATATATATTATTACTTAATATTAATTAATATATATATATATATTTATATATATATATTATATATTATATATACTAAAGGTATATAATAATATATATATATATAATAGTATATATATATATATCTTAATAATTATAATATATTTATATATATAATATATATATATATATATATATATATATATATATTAAGATCTAAAAATATCGTAATGTTATAAAATATATCTAAAATATCATGTCAATATATATATTATATATATATATATATATATATATATATATATATTAATATATATTATTTATATATATATATTATATTAATATATAATATATATATATATTTATATAAGATTATAGATATATTAATAATAATTATAATATATATATTATAGTATATATAGTAATTAATAGATAAGATATAATATATATATATTATATATATCATTATATATAATATTATATATATTATATATTATATATTAAATATATATAATTAATATATAATAAATATATATATATATTTATATATATATATATTTAATATTATATATTATATAAATTACTATGATATATATATTTTGAATTTGGGTAAATTTGATTGAATTAGGTAAAAAGCTCATATAACATTACTAGGGTCACTTCTCAACTATATTAAACTTATTACGATAATATATACATATATCCGTATCGATATAAATGGATAATTATCTCATATTCAATCCAGGTGAAATAAACACTATAAAATTAAACAAATAATATAATTTTAAATAAATTACAATAATATTCTTAATAATAAAATATTTTATAAGTGATTTAGTTATTATATATTATAATATTATATTTATATATATATATATATATTATTATTTATATTATATATTATATATTATATTATTAGGACATTTATAAGTGGTTGTCACCTCGTTAAAATATATATATTTAGGTTATTATTAAAATTATATTATGATTCTCAGGTAATATATAATATAGTATATATTAGTTAGGTTGGTTAAGTTTGGTTTATAAAGTATTATTTAAGTTTAATGTATTAGGTTTAAGGTTCACCCAAAAACTTTTAATGATTAACCCTAAATAATAATT
>JABUQX010084778.1:107500-108625 GCA_015478945.1 Trachelipus rathkii | reverse complement strand
ATAAAAGTACGCTCAGTTGTGAGTGTGTGGGCGTGTGAGTGTGCGTGTTGCGTGTGAGTGTCTTGCGTGTGCGTAGTTGCGTGTGCGTGTGCGTGTGCGTTTGCGTGTGCGTGTGCGTGTGCGTGTATACTTCTACCTTGTATGGACGTATTTTCTGAGCATATATATATATATATTGATATATATATATTATATATATATATATTATATATAGATATATATATATATATATACTATAATTTACAATATATATGAACTATATATATATAGTATATATATATATACATATATATATATATATATATTATAATTAGATATATATATATTATATATAATATATATATATATTATATATAATATATATTGATATAATATATATATATATATTATACTATATATATAATATAATAACTAGTAAATTAATTGCTTAGACGCAATTCAAAATAGTGTATTGAGAGTTAACCCTGGGCCACAAAAACCAATTTTATTTTAAAACATAATAAAATTATTAATTTGTTCAATAAAGCACTGTACAATAATATAATATAAAATACATAATATTTCGCCTAGGATAAATAACGCCTAGGCCTCTTCAGATGATATTACCAAAATTTTATTAAGCAAACTAATTACAAAAATAAATAAAAATAAATAAAACTTGTGAATGGTTGGTTCATTTATTCCTTTACATCGGCGAGGTAACGTGAAGAAAGAAGTATCGACATCTGAGTTGAATCTAATTTAACTTCACCTGGAATCCTATTAAAATTATTTGTATTATAAATATATAAAGATTCAACTATTTTCCTTTTTGTGATATGATTAATGTATTTAAGAGATGATGCAGATGAAGTGCCAATCCTATGTCCCTCTGAAGATCTATGGGCTGTTAAGGCTGAGTTCTGTTCATTCTTAGTTAAATCATGACTGTGTTGTTTTAGTCTTCTCGGAAGGTCGATGGTCTCACCGATATACACTGCGGGACAATCAAGGCAGGGGATTTTATAAATGCATTGAGTCTGCTGGTTATTACTTTTAGGGGGTTTAAATATTAAACTTAAATCTATTTGTAAACATTTACCAGATATTCATTTTAATAACAAGTCTCACATGACGAATTTAGCT
>JABUQX010084778.1:92500-95000 GCA_015478945.1 Trachelipus rathkii | reverse complement strand
CGGCACGCCTTGACTGTGACGTTTAGTGACGTAGAGTGCGCAAACGGGCTCTGAAACGATGCATGTGTGCCGCCCGGGCTGCAGTCGAGACTTTCTGGAAAACGCAGCTTATGTAAGACGTAGCTGGAGTTCGAAAAGCTTTCCAAGGTTCCGGACAACGAAACTTCAACGCAGGCCGGAAACTTTTTCAGGTTACGAAAAATTTTGGTTTTGGCTGAAACAAAAATTTGTACGGTACATCCCTAATAGGTATATATAGATAATATATATATAGTATATATATATATATATATATATATATATATATATATATATTACTATATATATATATATATTATATATGTAATAGTAATATATATATATATATATATATATATATATATATATATATATATATATTATATATATATATATAATATATATAATATATTATAATATATATTATATATATTATATATATATATATATATATACTGTTATTATATATTATATATATATATATATTTATAAATATATATATAATACATATATATATATATATATTATAATATATATTATATATATATATATATATATATATATATATATATATATATATATTTTTATTTCATTGTTCAAGTTCTAAAAATTCAGCTGGCATACTCGACTTTGATTTCTCTAATCACAATAATCATGAGCGAAAATGAAGCAAATATGTTTGAATTTTTCTTAACTATAGTAATCGTTTTCTTAACTATACTATAATAATCAAAATCCTTTATACCTCAAGATTCTCCGACGATCTCTGTATTGAGCCCTGTCTTTTCGAGCCTTCGCCTTCGGTGAAGAAACGGTTCTGGAATTGCGTTGCTATAAACTGATTAGATGTGCGACGGAACTTCTTTGATATTCCTTGGGGTGATCACAGTTTCAGTGGGAGGTATTCGCCCAAGTTTTCCTAGAAAATTCTCTCTGGGGGGGGGAGACGTACCTTCCATTTACTTTTCCTTCAACTGAAAGTTATAAACTTTATTATTATTATTAGTACCTCTTCCTGTCACAGGGATTCTGCCTTCAGCTATTACAGTCGTCTTCTAACTATATATATGCTTACATTTTATTCTGGAATCTTACAAATTCTCTTCTCCGCGATAGTTACAGTTATTTTCTCTATATAAAATGCAATAATCTTTCTGGTTCTTCCTCTTCACGATCTTTATGGCATATTTTAAAAAAAATTATCAATTCCAACTTTTCTTCTTCCCTTTCATCTTGTTTTTTCCGACGACACCTCTGAAAATATGAACTCTACTTTCACTCCTATGCTTCTGTTTATCTTTCCCCACCTCCATTCAACTCATTTATTCCTATAGTTGCAACGTCTTCTGAAAGTGTTATTTCCATGAGGACGTAAGGTCCAGATTGTATCCTACTTGTGATTCGAACTTGCGCCCTACTTTGTTAAGGTGTTTCGTTTCCACCTATCTACTTGGATATTTCCATCTTTCTAGAAGCATACATTCTTTTAGCCTTTGCCAAAAAGAAGGGCTATCACTCTCAACTTTTCCAAAGTTCTTTCCAAAGCTTTCAATCCATATTTTTAATTTTAACATATGGAATCAACTCACAATTGTTATAATCTTATCTCTCTAATCGATAACTTATTCCCTAATTGGTGATCTTCTTTCCGTTCTTCCTGACTCTTGGTCATCTACAATTGGGCACTACGGTGAATCTTATGGAGTGTTGCTTAACATATTGAAAGCTTTGACATTGAGTTCTGGTCCTCTTTCAGTGTCTATCAATCTTTTAACTATGATCTTGATTTCCTTTATAGATGCTGAAGTAGATGGCCGTAACGTCATCCTTCAAAACGAAAAATAGTGATGTTCTTCAAAGATCTCTCCACTAACGCCAACGAATCCATTCTTCAGTACTCTTTTCAATTTGAAAGACGATTCACTTAACAAAGCAGTTTATGCAAGAAGGGTGGCCTTGTAGCAAATAACATCTAATCTTTTTCATATCTCTAGTTAATGCAAAGAAAATACGGATAGTTCTTCCACATTAAAAATTCGTTCTCAATTTTCACTTCGACATAATCTTCACAGAACTTCACCCATCTTCTGCACCCTTAACACTATTATGTTTTTCTTTTCTTGAGATCGTTCTTGAAGAATCACATTACCTCTTATTAAGCTAGCCTCTAAGGATGGGCGTTCTGAAATTCTTTCAAACTTTGACCACCTCAATTCCTTATTTTATAATGGAACTTGCTGTGCCTTTATATTTCAATTGTATAGTATATATAGAAATGTTCCACGCTTACTTCTCTTCTTGAAATATATATATATATATATATATATATATATATATATATATATATATATATATATATATATATATATATATATATATACATATATATATATATATATTATCTATTTTTATATACTTATTGCAGTTAAGGTTATATATATATATATATATATATATATATATATATATATATATATATATA
>JABUQX010084778.1:70000-75000 GCA_015478945.1 Trachelipus rathkii | reverse complement strand
AAGTTGAGTTTTTAAAGAATTGAATTTCACAAGGTTCAGACGACCCCACCTGGAAATTCTATCCAGATCAGCGAGAATAGAATCGGAAAGATTAAGACGAGAGGCAATTCTAGAAGTAAAAGAGGGAGCAGAATTGAAACGAGTTGAAGAATGAAGGGTCGAGTCATCGGCATATGAATGAATAGAGTTAGATGTGCAGGTGAGAAGATCATTAATGAAAAGTAGGAATAAAGTAGGAGATAAGACAGAACCCTGAGGAATACCACTATTGACAGAAAAGGAAGAAGAAGTCGCCCCATCAACAACAGCCGATATTGAGCGATTTGAAAGAAAACTAGACATAAGTAAGCAAAGAGAAGGAGGAAACCCAAAGGAGGGGAGCTTGGAGAGCAATACCCGGTCAAATGCTTTGGATATGTCTCCCCGTAGTTCCTAAGGGCGGAAAACCATAAATCGGTTAAATAGGAAAGTATATCACCAGTAGACCTTGAACGCCGAAAGCCGTACTGGCGATCGGAAAGAAGAGAATGAGATTCCAGATGGTCTAAGAAGTGAGTTAAGAAGGGTTTCAAAGATCTTAGATAGAATACAGGTGAGAGCTATAGGGCGATAGTTAGAAGGATCAGAGCGGCTTCCTTTTTTCGGAATAGGTTGGACATGTGCGTGCTTCCAACACTGAGGGAAAGTGTTAGTATTGAGACATAGAGAATATAGTTGAATGGAGGGGGAGGGGCCCGCCCGAAAGCCCCCTTCCTCAAAACTTGGGGGGAATGCCATCCGGGCCCCCCGCCTTCCTAACGTTCATAGATCTCAGGAGCCCATGCACCCGATCAAATGTAATCACAGGCAAAGACATAGGACACCTGAGAGGAGAAGGAGGAGGAGAGAGGAATGCCAGAATCGTCCAGGGTTGAGTTAGAGGAAAATAGGAGGCAGAAGAGATTGGCCTTTTCAGTTGGAGAATTAGCAACAGAGCCATCAGATCGAATACAGAGGAGGAAAGGCAGATTTACAGAAGTTGTTAGAGATGTTTTTGGCAAGAGGCCAGAAAGATTTATCAGTAGGAGAACCAAGGAGGTTAGCGCACCTTCGTTTGATGAAAGCCCGCTTTGCTCTTCGAAGAGTATCCCTGCAACGATTTCTAGCTGAGTGAAAATTAGCGAGAGTGATAGGAGAACGAGAATTTTTCCACCCCCGATAAGCACTGTCTCTAGCCTGAATGGCCAGAGAACAGGCACGATCGAACCATGGATTATGAGGAGAGAAAGATTTAGTCGAAGAAGGAATGAACCTGCTCATCCCATCAATGATTACAGCTCCCACCTTATTGGCAGAAGCCGAAGCGTCATCAGAGTCAAAGCAGTCATTCCAATTATAGTTAGCGTAGAAGCGACGCAAGGCCCCCAATCACCCCCGATCAAAGTGCCAGAAAAAAACGCATAGGGTAGGATGGAGCTGTTGGAGAGAAAGTATTAAAGTTAAGAGATATAAGGTTGTGGTCAGATTTACCAATAGGAGCGAAGGTAGTGTATTTATAGAGAGAAGGACTAGTGGTGAAACATAGGTCAAGTGTGTTTAAGAATTGGTTGGGACGATCCGGAATGTGTGTAGGTTCTTTGATTAGTTGCTCCAGATCGTTAAGAATGCTGAATGATTCGGCCTCCTCCCCACCTAAATCAGTATGAGAGGACCCCAACCATTCAGTGTTGTGTACATTGAAATCCCCTAAATAGAGGACCTCAGTATTTGGATGAGAAGATATAAGTCTCGTGAGAAGCAGTAAGATATTCAAAAAAGGTAAAATCTGTTCTGTTAGGAGAACAGTAGCAGAAGCACAAGATTATTGTAGTAGAAGGAAGAAAGATTTTGAGCCACAAAGCATCGAAGTTAGGAGATTCGAGATTCACGAGACGTGTTACAGGAGTATTAATGTTTACATAGGCACACACTCCACCCTTCAGACGGAAATTATGAAATAAGTTATAGTTGGAAACATTAAACGAGTTAGAGGATGAATTCTTAGCCATCTGAGTCTCAGACAAGAGCAAAAGGTTAGGAATAGAGTTAGTGAGGTGATATTCCACAGAGAAGTTAGATCTTGCCGCGGATGTTGGTAGTTAATGTAGCCCGGTCCGCAACCCGCAAGTTTTCATCTATATATATATTATTATTATTATATATATATATATATTATATATATATATATATATATTTTTTTATATATATATATTCTTATAATATATATATATATATATATATATATATATATATATAAATATATCATATATATATATATATATATATATATATATATATATATATATATATATATATTATATATATATTATATTATATATATATACATATATATATATATATATATATATATATATATTATATTATTAAACATATATATATATATATATATAGGTTATATGTTACATATATATATATATATATATATATATATATATATATATATATATAGTATATATATATATATATATATATATATATATATATATATATATATATATATATATATATATATATATATATATATATATATATATATAGAGAGAGAGAGAGAGAGAGAGAGAGAGAGAGAGAGAGAGAGAGAGAGAGAGAGAGAGAGAGAGAGAGAGAGAGAGAGAGAGAGAGAGAGAGAGAGAGAGAGGGAGAGAGAGAGAGTCATAAATTAAAATTCCACGGTATATGGTTTCATAACATTGGTTACTAATTTTTGTTAATTTTGGTTCTAATTTTGTCTGGAAAAATTTTGTGAAATTATAGAAGTGCTGAAAATAATTAATATTACTAATTGGCATCTGTTGCTTCATATGTTCTGATATATAGTTTGAGAAGTGAGTAGTGATCTCAGATTATAAACACAGATGTGTGTGGTGGTGTTATTAATGTTTGTGCAAATTTGAAAATGGATAGTGAAAAAGAAAATGCATTAGGGGTTTTTTATTAACCATTCAAGTTTGCCAAACGTAGTGAAGAAGAAAAAAAACTCCTTTTAAATACTGCAAGTCCAACTCCAAATATAAAATCCATTAAAATAAGTAAAAACAAAAACAGAATGTTTAAGAGAGTGTGGTATGACAGGTTTAAGTGGTTGTGTGGAAGCGTGAAAAAAGATGGTTTATATTGCTGGCCTTGTTTATTACTTAGTGCAAAAAAGAATGTTTGGTGTGATGAAGGATTTCGAGATTGGAAAAACTTATCAAGAAGCTTGGAAAGGCATAGGGGTTCTAAAGAACATATTCAAAATAGTATTGGCGTTCAACAGTTACGTAAACAAAATATGACTATTTTGGAGCAATTAAGTGAACAGGCAATAAGAAATAAAAGTGAGTACAATGCCAGAGTGGAAAAAAATAGAGAATTATTCAAACTTTTGATCGATATAACTTGCATTTCGTGGTCATGACGAGTGTCAAAGTTCCTTCAACCAAGGAAACTTCAAAGAATTGTTTGATTTAATCATAAGACGTGACACTGAAATGAAATCTCATTGGGAAAAATTGGGGGGTTTTACTGGTTTGTCAAAGACAATTCAAAATGATATTATTGATTGCATTGCAAGTGAAATTAAAGATTATATACAAAAAGGTATTATAAATGCTCCTTTCTTTTCAATTCAAGTAGATGAAGCAACCGACACACACGAGAACGAACAATGTTCAGTTATTTACAGATTCGTTGATGAAAATGGATTCATAAAAGAGCATTTCTTTGGTTTTTTTGAGGTTGGGGAAAACAGGAGCGCATCAGGTTTTAGTGAGGAACTTATTAAATTATTAGAACCATTTGACTTTCGTAAGAAACTTATTGCTCAAACTTATGATGGGGCTAGCGTTATGTCATCTGAATTGAATGGAGTTCAAGCACAAATTCGTAACCATGCCCCATATGCTCTTTTCACACATTGTTTAGCTCACCGCCTAAATCTTGTATTACAGCACAGTTGCCGTAATATTAAAGATGTTAATGACTTTTTTGGCACCTTGCATGAAATACCTGTTTTTTTTCACCAATCAACAAAAAGAACTGCAATTCTTGATAAAATTGTGGGAAAGCGAATACCTACTAACAGTTTTATACGATGGAATTCACATGCAAAACTTTTAACAGCTCTTTCCTCTGAAAGGGTTAAATTAATTGAGGCTTTTAAGGAGCTTATGAAAATGGACGACAAGTCTGGCAAAACAAGGCATCAAGCAGAAATTTTTAAGAACAAATTGTCTGAATTTAATTTTGTATTTTATTTGTTTGTATTTCAAGAAATTTTTATTAAAACAGAGTTAGTATACAATTTCTTGCAGAAGAAAACAGTAGATATCCAAATGTGCATAAATCAAATAACCTTATGTGAAGCAGCTATACAAGAAATGCGAAATGAAGAATCATTAGAAAAATATATTGAAAAAACTAGAGAAGCAACAGAAATTTCTCCTCCTCCAACGAGAAATAGACTTCACGAAGAAGAATCAGTATTGTCAAGCCATTATAAGAGAAACCTTTATGAAATAATTGATAATATCATCATTCAGATGAGGGCAAGATTCTCAAATTTATCGGCCTTAAAATTCCTACAGTTAGGGAATTCCACAAAATTCTCTAACTTCCAAAACAAGTTTCCTGAAGAACCCTTAGATTCTTTAATGACCAAACAAATGCCAATCTCTTTCGGAACAAGGACATTCAAACTATTTTAAAAACCATCGTAGAGAATGATTTACAAGATGTGTTTCCTGAATCTTATAGACTTTTTAGTCTGATCGCCACAATTCCAGCAACAACGGCATCTGTTGAAAGGAGTTTTTCTTGCCTAAATCGTATAAAGACATCCCTCCGAAGCACGATGAGTCAGGGCAGACTGTCAAATTTGGCCTTACTTTCCATAGAAACAGAACTTTTAATTAAGTTATCAAATCATCCATCCTGGTATGAAAATATTATAAATAAGTTCGCAGAAGAAAAGGAAAGAAGAA
>JABUQX010084778.1:52500-55000 GCA_015478945.1 Trachelipus rathkii | reverse complement strand
TAAATTTGCTTTTAACTATTAATGTAGCTAAATTTATATTATTACCATTATTAAAACTATTTTTATAAATATTATTATTATTATTATTATTATTATTATTATTATTATTATTATTATTATTATTATTATTATTATTATTATTATTATTATTATTATTATTATTATTATTATTATTATTATTATTATTATTATTATTATCATTATTATTATTATTATTATTATTATTATTATTATTATTATTATTATTATTATTATTATTAATATTATTATTATTATTATTATTATTAATATTGTTATTGTTATTGTTATTGTTATTGTTATTGTTATTGTTATTGTTATTTTTATTGTTATTGTTATTGTTATTGTTATTGTTATTGTTATTGTTATTGTTATTGTTATTATTATTTTTTATTGTTATTATTATTATTATTATTATTATTATTATTATTATTATTATTATTATTATTATTATTATTATTATTATTATTATTATTATTATTATTATTATTATTATTATTTATGTTTTTCAACTTAGTATTACTATGAATAATATTATCATTATTAACATTGTTGTTAACTTTTATACCATCATCATTATCATTATCATAATCATTATCCTTATCATTATCATTATCATTGTCATTATCATTATCATTGTCATTGTCATTGTCATTGTCATTGTCATTGTCATTGTCATTGTCATTGTCATTGTCATTGTCATTGTCATTGTCATTGTCATTGTCATTGTCATTGTCATTGTCATTGTCATTGTCATTGTCATTGTCATTGTCATTGTTATTGTCATTGTCATTATTATAATTAATGCTATAATTATTTTTGTATCTATTTGGCTTACTAATCATATGCTTATATACCGTATTAAATTTTTATTTGTATTAACTAATAACAAAATAGTTATGAAAAATATTCTTTCTAGTAAAAAAAATAATCGCAAAAAAAAAAATAATAAAAAACTAAAAACATTCATTAATTTTACATTTATTGATCATAATTAGGTAATTCATTATTTCGCTCAAAATGTTTATTTCCAACAAAAAGAAAAAAATTACAATTAAAAAATATTTTCATTCAGAAAAATTAATTATAAAACGAGGCACTTTAACGTTAATTAAAAACGCAAAGCAGCTTTTTTGTGTGTGTGTGTTTTGTGTATTTTGAATAAAGAACAATTTAAATTAACTTTTGCTAACTTATTTCCTCTAAAATTAAGACGAAAATAAATTTTAAAAAATACATTAAAACTACTGAAGTATTATAGGATGTATTATTTAGACCCCGAATAATAGATCCATTATACTTTGATAATAATCTTCGTTCGCTATGCGATATTTTGATGTATGATAAATTTAGGATTTTGAAACGTAATTCTATTAACAATGTCTTGCTGTAGACACGAGCACAAAGCCTTTGGAACTGATGAAGTGTTTTATTGATTCTTATTAATGAAGAGTATGTAAAAGATTAATTCCAGCTTAGAATATTGATCGTTATATTATGAGAAATGCCAATTACTGAAGATTTTAAATTGTTACCAAGAAATAGACAACTACATGCATACGCTCCAGGCGTGTATACACACACACACACACACACAACATATATATATATATATATATATATATATATATATATATATATATATATATATATATTTATATATATATATATATATATATATATTAGTGATTTACCGATGTCAAATTTTCAATTTCCGCGGATGTAAATGTAGATGTCTGATTTTTCATATCCGCAGATGTGGATATGGATATATAATGTTGTACATCTGCAGGATATGGATGTTTCCTTTCTATATATAAGGCTATATCTTCATATATATATATATATATATATATATATATATATATATATATATATAAACTATATATTAAAGGTTCTTATTATTATTATTATGTTATATTTTTATATTACAACATTTATTATATTATTACTATAAAAACCAAATTATATGATTATTGTATATAATTTTTATTATTGTATTATATATATAAATATTTTATTATATATACAAATATTATTATTGTATAAATATATGTATACATATATATATGTTATCATAATTATTATAATATTAATTTATATATTATTATTATTATTAGTTAGGAGTAATAATATAATTATATATTATTATTATTATTATTATTATATTATGATATTATTATTATTATTATCATTATTATTATTAAACATATAAATATATTATATATATTATATATTATATTATATATATTATATTATATATTATTATTATTATTATATATATATATATATATATATTATATATATATATATTACATATATATATTATTATATATATATATACATATATATATAATATATATATATATATATATATATATATATATATATATATATATATATATATATATATAGTATATATATATATATATATATATATAGAGAGAGAGAGAGAGAGAGAGAGAGAGAGAGCTATCGCAGT
>JABUQX010084778.1:0-47500 GCA_015478945.1 Trachelipus rathkii | reverse complement strand
TATATTTATATAATTTATATCAAATAATAATTATAATATATTATATGTAATATATATATATCATATAATATTTCATAATTATAATATATATATTTTTATTATATCACTAACTCTCATATATTTTATATAATTATATTAATGAGGATCGCATGATGCGCTGCTTTGCATTCATGATCGCTCTGAGTGCTCTGCAGTCTCCTACCGTAAATTACGGTTATATATATATATATATAATTACCTACACTTTAATTTATTACATTAAAAGTCAAAATAAAACTAAATTATTGTGCTATTAATATTAGATATAACCTACTATTAATATACTATTAATATATATACTCTAATATATATATTATTATATATATATATATATATATATTATATATATATATATATATTATTATATATATATATATATTATATCTTATATAGATATATAATATACTTTATATATATGTATATATATATATATATATTATATATATTTATATTATATATATATATATTAATATATAATATATTATATATATATATGCACAGTGTTTACACCATACCAATGATAACTGAAAACAGGCTCAACTTAGTCGTGATTCGGGGGTTTTGACACCCATACGAATGGGGACTTTGAATTAATATTAATATTAGATAATTATCATACTGCGAGAGGTTTTGGCTCATTTATAACATTGATGTATGCATGGATTACATTCTTCCTCTAAGCTGGAAGCTCACTGTTTGACCCTTAGGAATTTGAGCTCATTGACCCTATAAGCCCGAATAATCTGTTATTAGTATAGGCGTTGTGGCAGGGGATTGCTCGTGTCAAGGTGATTGACATATCTTTTTCTGATAAAAAAGGCATTATTTGTGTGTTTTTTTTCTAAAGGTGAACTCTCTTTTGCAGTATCAGAATCGTGGTTGGTATGGTAGACACAACAAACGTGTGACTCGGGGTTTGAGAAACTAATACAATTAGAGATTTGTAAATATAGTCGAAATATTTATTAAGCTGCGGACGTCGTGTATCAGTTTAAAATGTGAGCTTATATGACTATATATATTATAAATATTATATATATAATATATATATATATATATTATATATATAGTATTATATCTATAAAATTGATATAATAAATATATAGAGTATATATTAATAATATAAATTATAGCTATATATCAATATATGATAATATTATAATAATATAATATATATATATATCTATATATATATATATATTATATTATAAATATATAGTATATATTATATATATGTATAAATAAGTGATACATAATCTATATATATAGAAGTCAAGAAGATAAATTCATTTATGATGGCATTATTTGTTCTTTATATAATATTAGGTCGACATTTCAGTAAATTTTTCCATTTTCAAAACTATAAAAATCATATTATGGAATTTAAAATATATTAATAAACTGTTACTAAAATATTTTAGAAATAACATAAATATTACATAAAGTATATTCATTAAAGTTGGTCTACTACTACTATAAGTACTAATTCACTACTACTAGTAACTTACTACTATACTACTGACTACTATATACTACTACTACTTACTACTACTAATTTTACTACTACTACTAGTACTAATTCTACTAGTACTAATTCTACTACTACTAACTACTCACTACTTACTACTACTACTTAATACTAAATCTACTACTATCACTACTAAATAATAATAATATTGAGTTTATTATTATATTATTATTATTATTATTGATTATTATTACTTATTATTATATTAGATTTATTTATAATTATTATCAATTATTGGTGATAATTAATTTATTTATATTTATTATTATTATTATTATTATATTATTATTATTTTATTATTATATTATTAATTGATTATTACATTAATATTATTACTTATTATTTTATTACTATAATTATTCAATTATTAATTATTATTATTTAAATATATATTTTATTATTTTATATTATTTATTTTATTTTTACTCTACTCTATTATCATAGTTGAATTGTTATTGCAATTTATGTCCTATCAGTTTCGACCCTTTATTTTGCCCATAAAATATTGATATATATATTTTTTTATTTTAACTTCTTTCAACTATATTTAGATAATGACTTTCTTTAATTGTCAGCACTTCAATACACTGACCCAAATATGAAACTGATGGCATCTTGCAGATCTTAAGTATCACGCCGTGATATTAGTAATACTGACCAGATAATCGGTATAGGATATGGAGGATTAAAACTCTTTCATCAACTATCGAAAAGAGTGCAAAACAGACTTCTCCTTAAGCCTACAAAAAATAGCTTTACACTACCTAATAACAACAATCAAAGGAACGGACTGATTAACTAAAGGCATGATTCTTTCGGGTAACGTCTACTCCAAAGTTATTATGTATGTTTTTCAATGGTTGAAAATATTCAAAAAACATATTTATGTAGTCTCGTATACTAACCTTAAGTCCTTGTGGTACTATGCATTCTTTAAGGATTAAGAGGTCTTTGTTATCTCCAAAATTATCTTGAAAAACTTTGGATTTACTTTATTTAAATTCCTTCTTTTGTATCCCACTAATCTGTCTTTTAAGCATGGGCGTGTTTGCTCGCAAGTGAATACCTTGCTCTACAAATCATCTAATCTTTTGCCAAAAATTAAATACATGTATTATACGCAGAAGTCCTCGAACTACCGTGAAAAACACAACCCACTTATTCAAGATTTGTTTATGTTAACATACATGATAATCTACACCCTTAACACTAGTTTCACTCTTTAAAAGTTCAATTATGAACTGCAAAGTGTCTTTATCTAACTAGCGTTAATTAGCTACAGAACACAACTTTGAGCACAACAATCTCCGTAGCAAAAATTCTCTTACCCTAGATAAAGAAGAACCCCACATTAACGAGATCCACGGTAAGGGCCATCTCATCATAAAAAGCCATAGAATTGTGGAATAATCTATCTAAAAATGTTCAAGAATTACACAATTCATTGATCATTTTGTAGAAATATTAAAACAATTATTAGCCGAAACGTACGCGTACAGCATTATACGACAAATCGCCATTCTTATTTATACAACGAATTAATTGGTATTTACCATATGCGCTTATTATAATCAGTATAGATTGTAGTGTATAATTTTACAATAGTGTTTTCGAATCTATTAACAAAATTTAATGCTGATAACGATTCGATTTATATATAACTACTATCATATGGACATGATAAACGATCGATGTCTTTAAGTTATTGTTTTCATGCATATTTATTTATCTTGCAAACTTATTTAATTATATTCATTATTTTATTATAATATTATTTATTATCATTATTATCCTTAATTATTATTATTCTTTAATATATTTTTATATTGATTTAAATATTATTAATTATTATTATTATTATTTATTACTAAAAAATTATCTTTGTAGGCTCAAACTTTACTTATAATTATTTTTATTAATTATAATTAATCTAATAATTTAATTATTTATACTTTATTTTTTTTATGTTTAATGCAACAAAATATTTATTAATATTAATTATGTTATTAGATATTTTAGTGATATTTATCACCATTTAATTATTGTATGAACTAGTATTAATATTGTTATCTATTTCTCTAATGTTGTCGTTATACCATTTATATAATTTATTATATCTCAGTCAATATAAATATTATTTAATCTATAATTATTTATTAATCTATTTTATTATATATTTATTATTATATTTTATTATTATTATTATTATTAATTATCTAATTATTATTTATTATTTATATTATTTAATATATTATTATTATATTCTTATTTTAGGTGATGCTATTAAATTAATGTTTTATCGTTTCTATTATTCAAAGAATCAATCATTAACCATGTTAATCAATTATTTATTAATGTATCGATTATTATTAATATGATTATATATTTTAGACAGATTTATTAATTATTTATAGTTAGATTAGATTAAGAAGTTTAAGATTTTAGCATTCTATGATTAAGATTAAGATAGAATTAGTATTAAAGATTATATATTTGAAACATTGCTATAAAATAATATTTAAAGTTAAAATTAATATTTAAGTTAAGATCTATTTAAAATTTAAAAGTTAATATTTAAAGATTAAGATTAAGTTTAAGATTAAGCATTAGATTAAGGTGTAAGATGGTAAGGCGATTAATTGATTAAGATTAAGGGTATAGCAGGTAAGATTAAGATTAAGATTAAGATTAGGATTAAGGGCATTGGAAATCATTGTGAAATGATGATGGTTTGAATCATGGAATTCGAATATGATATTGAATAGTATGAATTGATGCAACATCATGATGATTGTTCATGGAATGAGGAATGATGAATTGTTTAGGAATATTTAATTTTAATCTTATGTAATATTAATTTTCATTGATTAATATTAATATTAAATATCTAAGTTTAATTTAGATATTAGTATTGATAAATAGTCGTAATATTAATATTAATATTATATTAATAAATTAATGATGTGAATATTAACTATTAATATTATGATTAATACTTAATAGAGTTAATTATTAGAAATGGCTTTAAAGAAATCGATCTTTATTATTACGTAATTCTAACCTCTTAATTTTATTATTATATATGTGTGTGATTATTATTCATCTATTATTATTATTATTCATTATTATTATTATTATTATTTTATTTTTAACGATGGTTAGGATTTTAAGTTCTCTATAACTTTTTTGAGGTATCTAACTTGGCTAATTTTGTTTGATTTATATATTTTATTATTATTATTAATCTATTTATATATCTATTATTATTATTATTATTAGTTATTATTTTAATTATTATTACTTATTATTTTTATAGTTAATTTATTATTATTATTATTACTACTTACTTACTTACTTGTACAACATTTCTCATTATTATTATTATATATTATTATTTATTATGATTATTATATTTATTATTTCTATTCATTATTATTATTAAAATATTCATTATATATTATTATTATTATTTATTATATTAATTCATTATTTGATTATTATTATTATAAGTTTACTTAAACCCTTCCAATTCTCGAACAATTATATTCTTCTAATTTTCATTTAGTTTTCTTAAAACAATTCTTCTGAAAATAATTTACAAAGAAGTATGAGGCATATGTTTACATTTATTAGTTCCTGACCGGTTTGCGGTTACTGTCGATAAACCTCGGACATCTTCTCGCAGAGTTTCGTTCGAACAAATGAATGAATATTATTTTACGCGGGAATTTAGATTGTAAATTATTAAATTTCACTGAAGTTAACGAGTTTCTTTAATATATAATCAATCCTTAATCTAGATGAACATTACGTTAAACTTTTTTTAATTGTCTGGAATTGTGAGCATGTCTATATGTAATAGCGTTGCAGCTTATTTTTAGTCTTTGCTTCTTCAAGACTTGGGTAGATGTGAGATTTGATAAATGAGATCGCTTTGATATATACAGAGGCGAGATACGCAGTTGTTTTTGTTTGACTTGACTCAGTGAATAAATGTCATATATTTTACTGGGTTTAAGACGGTGCTTATATGCCCTTTTCTGGTTAATCTATTAGTGGTGTTAACGCAAGTGTACGCGTAGACGTTGTACGGTCAGACTCCGGGACATGCGAATTCATGTAACGATTATTGGTGATTACCGAAAGACGTATCTTAGTAGAGAAGGCGGAAAGACGCTCTTCCTTTTTTCATGTGGTATGTTTAACTGTGATTTTTCGGTATTGCTTGTAGATTGTAATGGATTTTATAATACGCGTATGGCAATTTTTCCTCTTTTCTAGTAAGTAATTTGATATATTTGAATGTTATTAAAAAAAAAAAAAAAAAGTGTCAGAGATATTGTTCTAAGTGTCGTTTTTTTTTATTTTTTTTTATTTTATTTTTTTTTAATTTATTTTTTCCGTTTGTTATTTTATCTTTTAAATATAAAGCGGTGGTTACAGGTTGGACTCGGTTTATATCAAAGTATTATCAAAATGATTCCCAATAGTACACATGCTTAAAACAAATTTGAAATCAAAACCTATATTATAACCTTGGGCGTTCAGGAGGATATCGGTCCCGCATTAGTAAGCCATATATCTCATTCGTTGTATTCTCTTTATTATATTATTCGCAATCGTGTCATATTTTTTTAATGACAAACTATTATGTAATACAATACCATTGACAGAATAAAGTATTTTTAATTGTTGATTAATATATTTAGATTATAATAACTTGTATTAACTATGGTACTTATATTCGGTAGTATCCTGGTAAAATTTGTATAAAGTAGTAATAAGCCAGTAGTAGCAGCGTAGTTAGTGTTGATATATTTTAAAATGCTGTTATTTTATTGCTATTATTTGAACCCCCATCTAAGATCTTGTATATTTGTAAATTTTGTCAGTTTTAATTGTTCCACTCTTTAATATGATATATTTTATTTATATATATACTATATATTATATATATTATAATATATATATTAGTATATAGTATTTATATATTTAATAATATAATATATATATATATAATATATACTAATATACTATATTATATATATATATCTATAACTTATTTATAAATATCTGTGATATATATATAACATATGATATATCTCTTTGTGAAGCCGTGGTGCGCGCCTGTACATTGACTCAATAGTTTATATATTATATATTATATATATATATATATTCTATTATATTATATATATATATTATAAAAAGATATATCTATACTTATATATATATATATATTATACTTATTATATTTATATATATATATATATATATATAATATACATATATTATAATATACTTATATAAAATATATATATATATATATATAACTTATAATATATATATTATATATATTATATATCATTATATATTATATATATATTATATATATATTATATATATATATTATATATATATATATTTATTAAATTATATGAGGAACAATTTTTTACGTATTTAAAGGTCTTTTTTACCACCTATCAATCTATCCTAAAACAGGCTATGCGAGCTAATTCTATTGTAAATTTGAGGCAAAAGAAAAACTCTTGAATTGAAGTTGTTGTTATTTCGTATGAAGTGTTGACGTAGGCACAAATTTTATCCCTCTCTTAAGGGTAAAATATTTTCATTTTGTAAGCGAAAAAAACATTTTTTATTATTGAAATTTGCATATATATATATATTATTATATATATCATATATATATATAATATCTATTTATATAATTATATATATATCATATATTATATATAATATCATACTTATATATATATATATTTAATATATATATATATAATAATACAATTATAATATGTTTATTTACTTAAAAAATATAATTCTATTCAACAACACTCGAGTATTACTCTAATTATATATATATATCTTTTAATATATCATATATATATATATAGTAGTATTATTAAATTATTATATATAATATATATGTTATAATATACGTAATGATATTATTAGCATACGTATACTAATTATATAAATATAATATATTATTATTATATAGTATATCATAGCAGTATAGATATAAGTATTATATATTAATATTAGCTGATAGTGAAGATTATAATGTGATATATTATATATATATTTATATTATATTCTATATATATAATATATAATATCTATCATATATATCATATATATAAATATATAAATACCTATTTCTATATTTATATTATATACGTGCATAAAGCTTATATATATATCAAAAGCGCTGCTGGAAGAACAAACCAGACCCAATCCAAACTGTGGGGATGATACCATCACTCACGAGCAAAGCCTTTTCATGGAGCGAAGAGAAAATAAAAAAACAAATGGATAGTGATTGCGTCGTGTTCGCAAGCATATAAACTTTACTCAGTATGTTAGTACATGTAAGAATGAGGGCAAATAGTTACAGCTTGTCTGAGGGTCAGAAGGATGAATAGACTGTGCAGAAAGGCTACTCGCATGTAGCCCTCCTCCTCTCAAAGGAGGAGAAATATGGAGAACTGGAGAGTTTGAGAAGGGCCAATGCCCATTTGAAATTGGGGGTAAGTTATTTAATGGGAAGGATCGTAAATCGCTCGGAGGTTCAATGGGAGTAGGAGAGGTGTAGACGAAAATGCCTTCTCACCCTTTCAAGGGGATCTTTACCAAGTAACTTCGAAGGATATCTTACCATATGTCTGGCCAACAGCATGGTGAATCATTGTTTCTTCCGCTCCATGTAATGCCAAAGAGCAGAGTACGAGAGTAAGAGAGAAATAAGACTCGAAACGAGTGTTCTATACAGAAGCCATACCATGCGCATAATATTTAAATAATATATAATATATAATTATATAATATATAGTAATATATAATCATATATATTATATATATAATTATATATATATATATATATATATCATATTAATATATATATAAATAATATTATTACTATATATATAATTAATTATATTCATATTCATATATATATATATATTATTATATTATATATATATATAGTATATATACTAATATATTACTAATATAATATAGTTATAATATATATTGTATACTATATATATATAATAATATATGTATATATTAGTTATGCAAATAAAATTATAGAAATATATAGATATATAAATAAAAACTGAAAAAAATACAACAAACAACAAAAAAAGGGAACGAGGCCGGTAATGATGTCAGAAATACTTGTTATGTCTTATTTGAGATTCGTGATGGACGGGAGTGGCTGGTTTGCAATTAATCCTTAGTGGATGCAAAGGGAATTAGACTTTGGCTCGCTGAACAACTCACGTGTTGAAATGTAACCAACCAAACCAACCACAACCAAAGGAGGGCACTCTATAATCGTTACAGACAGCAAACCAGCACCACAACACACCAGCCCCCCACAAACAAACAAAAACCCACAACAACACACACACACAAACCAACAGCACACCCACAACCCCACCACAATCACACAAAAACCAACCCCCACACACACACACACCCCCAACCACACACCCCAAAACACACCCCAACAACCACACGCCAAAAAACCAAACCACCCAAACACCCACAACAAGCCTCCAACCCCACCCACACACACCAACCTTACCTGTCGATAGGCAGGCAAGGTTATATATATTTATATATATATATTATATATATATTATATACTTATAGTAATATAATATATATAATATATAATATATATATATACTATTATATTATATATTAAGATAAATTATATATATATATAGTATGTTATATTTATGTATCTATATATAAATCATAATATGAGTATTATATTATTATTATAGCATTAATATTTATATTTTATATTAACCAAATTATATATTTATATATATAGCTTATATATATAGTTATATTATTATATATATTATTATATATATATATATATAATGTATTAATATATATTATATAATATATATACTATATTATTATTTATATATATATATTATTATATATTGTATTATTAAGTAGTTAACACGAAGGACTTACTATATATATATAATGCTAGTGTTATCTTATATATATAGATATATATATGATATAATAGTACTTATGGTGATGTATATATTGTCTGTGTATGCTTTTAGCCTAATACTTACTTGCCTATTCAAGACTTAGAAATATGCCAAAATTAAAATTTTAATCAATGATATATCTTTAAACTACAATTTTCTTTATGGTAAATAATAAATTTACCAACCAAAAGGAAATTTCTGAATGACTATTTCAACAACTTCAAATTCATGGAAAGATAAATTTTTGTTCTTTATTCAAAAGAATAGCTGTGAAACTCAAATGAGTCGTATTTTACTTCAATACTTTTGTTCACTCAATAAAGCGTCGATGGAAATAATTAATAGAGATGGGAATTTTCGAGCGAGAATAAAAAATAAGTTTTTTGCCTTTTTTATAGGTTTAATAAAGACTTCTGAATGAATAAATTTGGTAAAGCTAATTTCTTATTCACATTTAATGAAGTAAAATATTGTTAAGTAAAAAAGTTAATCCTTATGCTTGTAACACAGTGGGAAAAATAAAAGAAAAAGAGTTGAGATCGTCAATACTCGCAATGAGGAAAGAAAAGAGGGATGAAAGAAGTTAAAAGATGATATATTTCCTAGTACTCATACCACACATACACGGCCACCACCTCCATCGACCCAACCCAACACACACAACACAACATTATATTAGTAATATGGGTTTAGGCTACCTGTAGTATATACGTATATTATATATACATATAATATTTATATTTACTCATATAAGAGTGCTATATATATAGACTATACGTAATATCACAACTAATATACTCATTAAGTTCAAAGCCATCCGCCAGTAGTATACGTATAATTGATAATATATAGGTCTAACTATATAATTCGAATATGGTTACTCGATTATATTATAGATTATTTATAATATTTAGTATTTAGATTTAAAAATATATATAATAATTACTATATATGTATATAATTATACTAAATTATATTTAATAGATAACGATAAAATAAATTTATTACGTATACAAACTAATTCGTACGCTATATCTAATAGGCAATATCGAATATTAAATCACTTTAGAATTAATCAGACAAATCTCGGTTATGTCTCCTCTCTAGCGCCGACCTTATTTTAGACGTTAAACTAGGATGCCCAGTTGGAATGATACAGAGTACACGGAACAGAAGCGGCGCCCGCAAAGGATTTATTAGTTTCTCAACTGTTTCAAAGTCGCACTGGTGACTGTCTATGTGCTCAGGGAGGCCTTCCGATAAGGAACATATGCACACTGTATCTAGAACGCATTAATACAACTAGAGAATAAAAAGATAATAATAGTTGAAAGAAATGTCTAGAAGTAAGTGGAAAAATCAGAACTAAAATTGAAATTAAAATGCATAATCAGTAAATGAAAAATCAGAACTAAGATTAAAATTAATACTTGAGATTACTAATCACTTAGGGGTGTTAGTTCGAGAAGTTTTCTTCACAAGTGTCATATCAATACGCGACCTATATCTCTCTTGCTGGTTTTATATGACAATAAACTTAGAATAATCATGAGGGGGGTACTTATTGGTTACGATAACAGAACAAAATTAGAATATGTGAGTTGTTGTGTGTTGAGAGTGTTGAGGATCCCTAAGAGCACAAAGATATGGAAGATGAAAATGACCGATATTGGCACAAGTATGTTTTATTACCTTAACCACGAACCGGTTATATAAAGTTAAGAATGGCATGTGCATATCTCTATATAAATAGTGCTGAACAGAGAAAAAGCATTGAATACAAAAATATATCAGCGTCTAGGTAAATTGAAAGGATTGCCATCCGTTTTGGTATTACCTATCATACTTTATATATATATATATATATATATATTACTATATACTATATATATATATATTATATATATATATTATGTATCCTTATATATTATATATATATCTATATATATATATATATACTCGATCTATAATATATAATATATATAGTTAGAGTTACTTGTATTTATAATTTTGAGTGGAAAATTCTTTTAGTAAGGGAAGAGTCCCAGGAGCAGTGTTTCTTTCAGGCTACTGCTAGTTTAGCTGAGTCCCCATTGTTTTGGTTCTTATTTTATGTAAAATGTTTCTATAATGAAAATTGCATTTCAATCTGACAAAGATGGAAAGGGTGCGTCCGATGTAACTTTAAATCATTAATAAGCCACGGAAAATAAAAGCAAGTTGTAATTTTGGTTTACAAGCGAAATGACATAAGTTTTAAGAGTGGCGACAAAATACCTCATCCACAGATTTGACAGTACACAAGTGGGCAGCGGCTCATCTAATAATAAGGGGAGTTACAAAACTAACAGTACTGTATCCCACGTTAGGTGAACGTCTTACTGGTTTATTCGAACGAAAAATTTTACTGTTTTCCTTGCTGTCAGGTTTTCTTTCAAAAAAAAATTAAATAGTCTTATTTAACTTCAACCATCTTGTTGCATAACTAATGCATTCTTTAGATAAAGAAGTTTTGTCGTCCAAATTGAAACTATTGAAAAAATGACCTTTTACTACATATAGTCAGACTACTTTGGAGTGAAAATTATTTTCTACTCGCGCCGAGGTCCAGGCCACTGTCTTTCAGAACCATTTCTGACTAACATGTCGGTTCCAGCGCATCTTAGACAGATTCTGTTTATCCATGTGTGAGAGGAGGACTTTTACCCTATTCGCGATTCGAGCTCGCCAGGAAACAAGAAGATCAGTTCGGAGAGTTTTTGTCAAGATTTCTTGCGTCAATCGATACAGCTGGCTTTGAAAACTCGAATATTTATTGAAATTATCATTGTGTGCGCATATGGGACGAGTGGGACGTCTTGGCTAAACATTTCAGTTATCCAAAAAAAATATGTTTAGGTGTGTTAACAATTATAAACTTGGGATTATCGGCTTCTCTGTGTTAGTTTGCCTCACGTGTTTCGAGCGCAACCAACCAAAGTCAAGGCCATGCGAACCCGAGATTGCAACCAGCATGCGGCACAACCATGCTGTGTCCACGCACGCCACCCCAAACCCCGTCAAATCTCCCCCCCACCCTGCCCCCCCCCCCCCCCCCCCCCCCCCCCCCCCCCCCCACCCCTCCCCCCCTTCGAAATAAAAGCAAGCAAAGCGAAACGAGACAACTTCCTCCCGAAACTCGCACAACACAGCACACAAGAGAATCAAAACACATCGACTACAGCGTCTCTTTTCCACAAAAGCCCTGTCTAGACTCAATGTGTGTCTACATAGAGGTGTATTATAAAACCACTCTGATACAGACTCCAAAACCCCAGATAAAAATAGCTGGCCATTATTTCGTACCTACTGTTTTTATCAAAGCTTTTACCTGCTAGTTCCATCGCATTTTTTTTCTTCACTGACTTTTTAAAAAATGTGCACCTGCCTTAATTACCTATGATTAAAAATCCCCAGTAAAAGGACTCTGCATGGTTTGACTCCAGTATTGGCTAGGGTCTTGCTGGTACTAAGTAATGTACAGAACAATAAAAGGTGGTTCATTGAGCTATCAGGCATCATCCGTGGTTGTGATATATGCAGTGGCCCATGCAACGAGGATAACGGCAAAACCCAAAAATCGTCCTCTATGTTTACCCTAGATATAGATAAAGTTCAAGCGTGTATCCCGCCAAACCGATTATCGCATTAACTCGAATCTTCTCTGTACGGGGCGCCAACTTCCTCATCATAAGATAGTCATGCTTGTATGATTGAGTAAGGATAGTGCTAAATGCTATCTAAGCAGTCTGAATTTCGGAACATCGGAAGGAATACTCATCGGACAAACAGGTCCACGCCTCGTATAGACAAATTAATTTACAGGTGAGTGGATGGCTCCTGACCTTCTTAGTCCTTTGAACCTCGACTCTGCGCTGGAAAAAGAAAACGGCAGGAATCTTCGGATTTTCAAAATTCCTGCTTCAATACATCACTGCTTTTTGTAAAACGCTCGACAAACGCAAAACGACTTGAGGATTCACAGGCTGTTATGTCTTATTATTGGCATCTATCTTTGTGTGGTCTTCACGGCCATTTCTTACTGGGAGTGCTCATGGGTAAATGGAACAGGTTTTATTACAGTGGAAACAAAGCGACAAAGTCAAGGCAAAGCCAGCGAGCGCACATCGCACAGTATTGTTGTTGATATGCATCTTCATAATTGCAACAATATACGTCAATAATATAAGATCGAATTTTTTTTTCTCTCTTTTAGTTAAAAATTAATCGGAACGGACACCGCGAACAAAAAAAAAAAAAAATAATATCTCGACAAACAAAATTGAGCAGTGCCGAGCAAAAAAATAACAAAGGGCATACAACTACATACACCTAATAAAAACAACATATCGAACGGATATAACTCAATAACAAAAACTTTAAAACAATTCCACAAAAAATCGTTTTGACAAAAAAAATAGTTAAGACCGGTGGTCTACACTTTGTTCAGATCCAAACCTCCCTCTCAGATTAGAATGGTGCTTATGGTCATTCTCGTATAAGTATTATATCTAAAGTTTTTATCTCCTTGATCTCGATAATTCATGGCTTTTGAATCTCTCATTGATTACTTTATATTATTATCACGAACTAGCAGAGATGTGGATCCCTTGCTGGGGCTACACGGGCATTCTTGGGAACGTAGTTCGGAATGTTGTGTCAGGAAGATGCTCTATATCTGCCGGTACCAAATGTTCAATAGGAACGGCACGCTTTAGCGCACAAACTATGCGTATTTTCAAAAGTATGTTGTTTGCGGACATATCTTGCTAAAGAGATAATAAGTACGAAATTAAAAATTCACTTTGAGCAACAGGACCTCGCACCAAATTGACAATAACTAGCTTCATTGTATTTCGTCGCGTCGTGTATAGAAAATGTTCAAGTTAGAAGTGTCTCTTTACCTATAGCCGAGATGCGCAATCCCAAAAAAGAACGTTACTCTCGTTGAAATATTTGTTTCTACAGTATCTCATTAATCTGTCTATTTTATTAACACCTGCTTTGAAATTACTCGTTTAACATATTCTCATTTTAATTATTATTTTCAACAGATAGGGTGGTTTATGTGAACCCCATATGGCTGTTTATGACCCCCCTTTGGTGGAGGATCTAAACTGAGCTATTTTCGGTGTAATTTATATCTCTATGCTTTAAAATGTTTGAGCTCTCGCGCAGCCATAGCCACCCCCCTGCCCCCCAAGGTCCGCCTCCCTCCGCTCCCCTCGACATAATTGTGTCGCAACAACTCCAACTCCCCCTCCGATCGCTCCCCGCCGAACTACATTTGCTCCCCACTCCACCCCCATCTTCAGACGGACCACACAACCAAACCCCTCTCCTCTCGCTCTTCTCCTCCCCAGGCCCCCCCGACCTTAATTCTGACTAGATGTCGGTTCGCTTGTTTTTAGTACATGTGATTGTACGGAGGCTTTATTAACTTTGTCTCGTTATCGGCATCCCAAAAAAAAGGAAGACACTCTCAGGAAAGGTTAGTTGTCATGTACTGAGTATGCATTTTCGTTACATCACTGGTTCTTTTGCACAACTTTGTCCCTTAATTCTAATCTATGAAGGTTTATTGTTGCTGGATCCTCGTTAACTATAATTAATTTAGTATATATGATATACTTTATATAAATTATTACTTGTTTATGTTTATATATAATATTTTATTATAATATCTATATATTATCTTATATTTTAAATTTTATAAATTATATTATTATGATTTTATATATGTGTCTAATAATACTTAATATTTATAATATATATATATTGAGAATAAGTTGTTTTGTTTTTATATTGGATTTTTTAAAAAATAGAACAAATTTTCTCAGTATGATTATCTATCTTGTGCGATGTATTTTCTAGATATTCATTTTTTCTCTCTACATGAGATGTATAAAATTATTACATAGGAAAAAAAAATTATTCGAACAGTTTTATTTTTTCATAAATTTTAAAAAACCCATCGTTTCAAAAAGGTTACCAGATCACATTTATATAGTATGTGTAACATAGATACTGGTCATCGATTTTCGATATACATGTTTTTTGGTTATTATTTATTTATCTATACGATTAGTGATGTATGTGTGTTATGTCTCAGCTCCATGGTTTATGTACTATTCTCTGTTTACTAATATAATTTGTTGTGAAAAGTTGTCAAATCCCCTCCAGAATACTGAAGCCCTTGGAAAAATTTTTTAAATAATAAAATTTTCTGAACCTGGGTTCTATTGTTTAAATAATATTTAAATTACCTAAATTTGGTAGTTATTTTAAGTTTTAGTTCAAACTAAAAAAATTTTTACTTACTTTATCTTTGAATTTGAATTTTTTTATGAGATTATACTGAAATTTCTGTAAAAGAGAAGGACTACAAAGAGAAATTCTGATTTCTATATAACAGTAAATATAATTTTTTTTTTTCTATTTACATAACTGTTTCAAAAAATTTAATAAAATTTCAGTTTATTTCTTATTACACTAATTCATAATATCCTAGCCTAATCGTTAAAGATTTATCCTATTTATAGTTGTTTCATATTCAAAAACTATTTTATTTTATCTCTGTCTTGGAATTTTGAGTTTTTTTTACATACGTATGCAACTTTTACTTTTCCTCTTTTAATCTCTATCCTCTAACTGGTTTTTCTTCGGAATTGTTTTAATATTTAGAGGCAACATTCTCCTAAAATTAAATATCGTTACTTTTTTTAAAATTGACATATCGATTCAGTGATTTTTTTACATTTTTAAATAAATTTCAAATATTTAACGTTATTCATATATCTGTCAATTACTATTCCTCTTATTGGTTTTATTGTATATTATCCTTAACTGGTAGTTCCCAATCAGATGTATATAGTTGTCATTTTTAGGGGAAGCATTACTTGAAAGAATTCTTATTCTATTTCTCATGTCTCTCCAGCATATTGTGATTTTATTATTGGATTTATTTCAAATATTCTCTCTGGACAACTTAAACAAACTGATAAAAATAAAGGTTCAAAATCAGTTGTCTAATATATAAAATATATTATTGAATTATATAATGTATATGTATTATAGCAGTGTTCTAAGTTATTATTATTATATTTATATTTTATTATCATTTGTCTCAGTTTCGCAATATATATTCCGCATTAATTGGTTATATAATGTAAAATATTATTAATTATTATTTGTTACATTGTTATATTTTGCTCTATTTTGTTCTATTTTGTTTTTGCTTTTATTGTTATATTTGTTATTGTTACAAATATTACTATTATTATTCATTAATTTTATATATCTCAAAATGTATTGATTATTTATCGAATTTCGAAAATTATATATATGATGATAAAATATCTAAATTTTTTTTAATCTCTTTTTCATTATTTATGTATTTATTTATATTAGAGCCACTATTATTTTTATACAGGGGTACTGATTAACTTTACATCTATTTATTATAAGTATTAGTTGTTAATAATATTTATTACTATCACGCCCTATTCATATAGTTTTATAATTTTATGTGATTTAGTATTAATTATATGTGATTATTATGTTTGTTTAGGTTGATATATTGTTGGGTTAGGATGATTGAGTATTTAGATTTAATTGTTTTTCCGTCATATTAGCATGGTATGCTATTCCACTATGTTGGAAATAATTAGTGTGATTGATTTACTAGTCATTATGTGCGATGATGTATTTATATCCTTTGTATTATTATTATTTTTATTGATGGATATTTATTTTTATTCTTCTGGATTATTCATATCTTATTCATTTTTATTTTGTTGATTGTCTTAATGTAATTATCATTATATCATTAAAATATAATATTAATTTATTTGATTTGGTTTAGTTATTTGTTCGGAGGTTTTATTTTGATTCATTTATTAATTCATAATTTGCATTATTTTTTATTAATTTATATTCTGATTTATTAATTATTATTAATTTTATTATTATAAGTTTTACTATTTTACACTCCTATCATCTCGAAATGTGTTTTGTCTTTCTAATATAGTTTATTATGTGAGTTTTTGCTCTGAATGAATCAATTCTTAGTTATGTTAAGTAGACAAACGAAAGCTATGATGCATAATTTATAATTTATTAGTCCTGATTCTCCTTTATGTAATTCTGAGCATGCTTACAGGAGCTTCGATTCTTTACAAATGAATGAATTTTTGTGCGTCGATTGGTGCTCTCGCTGGTGAAGGATTGTACACTTTGAGTTATGATTAATATTTTATTGCTGTATGGTAGCATTTGTAATATTACATTTAATCTAATGAACATTACGTTAAACTTTGTTAAGGATAATAAATGGTTGATTTTATATGTAAATAGTTTGTTTTATAGTTGTGTGTTCTGTTTTGTGCAATGAGCGCGCCGTGGAAACATGGTGCGCCTTTTTGTAGCAATATTGATACAGGGGGCTACATTCTCAGGTATAATCGGCGCAAATGGATAGCTTAGGCTCATGCTAATCCTTTACTGTGCGTTTATTAAGTAGTGGAACTGTTGCTCAAGGTAATCGGTAAGTGCCTTATTTCTGTTAATCTATTGTCGTGTGGTAAACTAGTGGTATAGATTCGCTGTATTTAAGTCGCTGTGATCGTATATCAATGTTGTATTCAAGTACAGAGGTGTATGGTCGAGAGTTTGTTGATTCATTGTGTTCTATGTTTTAGTACAATAACGTATGAATTTAGTTTGTTGTATTTCGAAGTCAGATATGTTATAGAACTTGTAGTTTAAGCGGCATGGTTTAAGTTCGCCTTTAGAAAGAGTGGGGCTTATCCTTAACAGAAAAGCAGGAATACCACAGTGAATTAAAGCTTCTAAAATTTGAGAGAATTTGGTGTTTTGGTTTTGTCTTTTTAGCATTGTAAAGATAGTTTTTTCTAAGTGCATTGCATAAAATTGACGGTTTAGGTGCTCTACTCGAGCACGATTATTCTGTGTTTGCATTTGGAATTGTTTTGGCGAATGGGCACGTGGAGTATGTACTTATGGCTTTGGATAGATTTAAGATTGTTTGTAGTATATAGAGACCGAGTGGCACGCCAAATCGCATACCCGGATGTTGACCACAATGTTGCAATGATATTTGCAGCATTCGGATTTTGGACGTGAGGCGTAATTAGAGGTTACCAGGGGCGGGAACGTTTTGATGTTAGAAGCGTTAAATTGGGCATTTTCGAGGGCGACTAAGCGTTTCCAAAGCAGGGAAGACCGCTTCCGAGAGCGACGACGCGTTTTCGAGGTTTGGATGCCTCCTCTCCGAGTTTTGAACGCAGTAAACGAAGAGCGATCAGCCCGAAAATGAGGAATTCGGTTTCCTTGACTAGTTCAAATAATCGGGAGATCATTTCTGATGGTTCCATTCGATTTCCCCCAGATTGACATTTAAATCATCTTTCACAAATCGCTGGCTTCGTAGATACGTGTCTATCATAATTGATTTCAACCTTTCAAATCTGTAAGTATTGAACCCGAGCTATCATGAATAGCTCGCCAACATCCTAGCCACTATACCAGCGATAAGCTGAAGACATAATTATCTTTGAAAGAGAATTTGCCTACGAATGATTTGGTGATACTTAAATTAATTAAATTAAATAATTTATGAATAAATAATATATATATATATATATATAGTATAGTAGCAGCAATATATATAGAGAGAGAAAGAGAGAGTATATATATATATATATATATATATATATATATATATATATAGTATATATATATATAGAGGGGTGGTTAAGCGGATGTATAGTGTGGTGAGTGTCTTGGGAATCGACCTGGCTGGGAGACAGAAGAAAAAGTGATTGAGTCAGTGGAATGTCTGGAGAAGAGAAATGTGAGTTTGGCAGATGCAGAAGAAAGGTGCATATTAGGAGTGAATGGGCGGGGCTTTGTGAGGGGGCAGAGTTAGTCCAATGGGCCAGGGAGAACCTACACTGACGATATGTTACAGGAGAACTGTCATGGTCCCAAGCTTCTGTGGAGGATTTTTTAATTTGGCACGAGTTCTCACTAATAGGTATAGAGGGGAGGTAAGGCTGGTCTTTCTTTTCGACTTGTGTCATATCCTTATACTACTTTTTTTCCGATGCATGTCACACACCTTACCCCCAGTCTTGGGGAAAAACGATTGATGCTGATGCTGATGTTGATGATGTGAGTATATATTATATGTTCGTTTATATATTTGTTGAAGAGTAGTATATATATATATATATATATATATATATATATATATATATATATATATATATATGTATATAGTATATATATATATATATATATATATATATATATATATATATATATATATATATATATATATATATATGTATATCTGAACGGCTGTGATTGGTCGAGAGGATGAGTGACGTTACAGATCGACCAATCAAGAAAAAGGGAATTTTTATTTTCTTCCTCAATTTAGGAGCTCTATCCATCATATCCCTCTCAAACTTTAAAATACCTATCACTGGTAGTGGTGTCACCTCGTAGGAGAGGTTTCATGCCCCCTGCGTCCCCCCGAGGGCTGCAAAGCCTCCAACTCTGATTATATCAGCTAGATGGAAAATAAGCAGCCGACAGGCTTCTGCGAAGGAATCGGAGTCAGGGAAGAAGTCGGATCCTGAGTAGGCTCATGCTGCGGAGCCTGAGCCAGAGCTGAGCCAGATATTGAAATAAGTGCATAATAGACCAAGTGATATGTTCTTTTATATGTTTATGAACCCGTAGAGCTTGCTTTTGATAGTTTGAAGTTTCTACTGGGAGCCTGAGCACCTCCGGAGACTGAGAAGGGTCATGATGCGAATCACTGAGCAACATTTCTGCTGCTGAAGGTGCACCCTATATTTTTACTCTCTTCAACTTCTTTCTTAATTGCTTTGACTACTAAAAAATATCCCAAAACATTGACAATAACTTTTCCGGTTATTACGTATCATAACTATGTTACGAAATATAATGAGCCGTTTTTTTTTTCTTGTTTTTTTTTGAAGAAACACCATACTCTTAAAGATTCTGCTCACTGGTCTGAACCACGACCAATTAATCATAGATTATTATTCAATTAAAAAGTAAATTCTTTTGAATATTTAAAAATAATAGAAAAAAATGTTAAAAACAATTTTCATTCTGATTTAATTACAGAATCTGTGGAATTCTAAGCTCTCCAAATTATTATTATTATTATTATTATTATTATTATTATTATTATTATTATTATTATTATTATTATTATTATTATTATTATTATTATTATTATTATTATTATTATTATTATTATTATTATTATTATTATTATTATTATTATTATTATTTTTATTATTATTATTATTACTATTATTATTATTATTACTATTAGGTAAATCAGAAAATTAAAAAAAACTTTTTTTTTTTTACAAAGACTACTGTAGGTTAATCGTTATTAGAATTTTGAAACGAATAGCCATTTATCATGGCTTTACGGACTGGACTCTTTTCCGGTAAGAAAATAAATTCAATGTGAATTATTATTTTTCAGTTTGATTTATTTTCTTCTTCTTTATGAATTTTACATTAAATTTAAAGTATTTCTCTCTTAGTTTATAAAAATTTCACATTGAATTAACTAAATTAATTAAAGTTTTTTTTTAGAATAGAGACACAAGTTCTTATTTAACATATTGGCCAGGAAGAATCCACTGATCTAATGATTTGGAAAGGCAAAACAAAAGACATCATCGTTGAATTTAGTTTAAATTTGGTCTGAAGCTTTAGAGGTGTCCAGTTATTTGGTTTCAGTGCTGGGCTATGTTCGATCCCCTCTTTGGTTTTGTACGCCTGTATATAAAATAAATAAATTAAATAAAAGCACATTGGCCAGTTATTTTAATTTTATATTTTATTTTAAGTACTGTAGGTTGTATAGTTATTTGCTTAGTTACCATAATAATTTCCACAGACTTTACTGAAGCTGTAAATAGGCTTTTTATGTTCCTACGCAAGAAAATTACCATAAAGATTTTTGATCCACATGACAAACCAAATTTTTTTCTTTTACTTATAAATGGAGAATAAACAAATATAAAAGAGGGTTTTTTTAATAGCAATGAGCCAATAAAAGAAAGTATTGACGAACATTGCTATACCTACTAAATATTTATTGAAATAAAACAGAATCTTCTTGATTACACACCTCTATCCTCTTCTTGTTATATATATATATATATATATATATATATATATATATATATAAATATATATATATATATATATATATATATATATATATATTATATTATATATATATATATATATACATATATATATATATATATATATATATATATATATATATATATATATATATATATATATATATATATATATATATATATATATATATATATATATACATATATATATATATATATATGTTAAGTTATATATATATATATATATTTAGGCTAATATTAATATTATATAAATATATATATATATATATAAGTTATTATATATATATATATATATATATATATTATATATATACATATATTATATATATATAGTTATTAAGGGGTTACTACATATATTGGTTATTATTATATAAATATATATATATATATATATATATATATATATATATATATATATATATATATATATAGACAGGGATCTGTGGAGAGGTTTCAGGCACAGAGAGGCAGCAGTATATTATCCCCTACTCCTGGTAGGAAAGGTGAGAATATATATATATATATATATATATATATATATATATATATAGATATATATATATATATATATATATATATATATATATATATATATATATATATATATATATATATATATATATATATATGTATATATATATAAATATATAAATAAATAAATGCAACAACAATATATATATATATATATATATATATATATATATTATATATATATATATATATATGTTATGTTGTTGTTGGAGAGTTAGTATATATATGCAGAGGAGCAGATATATGAGTATATATTTATTATATATATATATATATATATATATATATATATATATATATATATATATATATATATATATATATATAAATATATATATATATATATATATATATATATATATATATATATATATATATATATATATATATATATATATATATATATATATATATACAAAAAAAATATATATATATATATATATATATATATATATATATATATATATATATATATATATATATATTTTCCTAACTTTATTTAAATTTATATATGATAGAGATTAGATAGAGATAGAGATATATATATATATATATATATATATATATATATATATATATATATATATATATATATATGTATATTCAGTATATTAGAGATGGACCGAACATCTATTTTCCAATATTGGAGAATGCGAAGGTTATGCGAATATATATTATATATGAATACGATTATACGAACATAATTTTTTTTTTTTTAATATTAGTGAATACGAATGTGAATGCGAATAATTTTTCTTAATATTCGCGAATGCAAATGCGAATATTCCATAGATACAGTATTTTTGTACGACTTTTTATACTAGGCATAAGTGGAATATTTTCTTCTATTGTAAGAGTTCAGACATAATAAATTGAATATATAAAATAAACATTTAATTTCTTAAGTTTCGAGGATGCAGATTCATTCTTACAGCATCTCACTAACATCTTTCCCCAACCTACGTTCTTTGAAAGAGGAAAAACCACTTATATTAATTATAACTTTTCATCTCTCTCTCTCTCTCTCTCTCTCTCTCTCTCTCTCTCTCTCTCTTCTCTCTTTCTCTCTCTCTCTCTCTCTCTCTCTCTCTCTCTCTCTCTCTCTCTCTCTCTCTCTCTCTCTCTCTCTCTCTCTCTCTCTCTTTCTCTATTTCTCAAAAAAAAAAACTCTCTCTCTCTCTCTTCTAAAATATCTAAGTTTCTCTCTCTCTCTCTCTCTCTCTAAGCATTTAATCTAATACGTTTTCCACCATAGAACAGACCAGCACCACTAAAGGACGTTTACTGGCAGCAATTCATGAGGACAAGCAAGATAAGTTCTTACTAATTATGAAAGACCTGGATACGTCTACTTATGCATCCTCCACCATACAAGAGGATTTTCGTTAGGGGAAATACGTTTCTCTTTGGCTTACTGGTGGAAGATTTTCCATGCCAGCTTAGACAGCTGATCATCATCATCATCATGACTGCTTGAATGTAAAATTGCATTCATGATGTCCGTGACAGTGGGGTTTGTTGATAACTTTGAAACAACAATTGCTGTTCTTTGTTTTTCTTGAACTTTACTTGAATTTTTTGAATTTCTACACATTTCCGACAGTCGATGACTTTAACCCTCTTCGCGAAAAACTGAGAAGTGAAAATTTTTGCTTTGTATCTAGGGTCTAAAAACGTAACTATGGAATACAAGTCGAAGCTTTCTCTGAAATCGAACATTTTGCTAATTTCTCTCGATATCGTAACACTCATCATTTTTATCCTTTAATTGTCATTGTCTGAGGATACTAGTACTCTCTTCAAAGTGTTGGCGAGAGGAATGACATCCTCTATTAATGACAAGTTTAGTTTTACTAAACATTATGGTAACATCAAAAAATGGGTTGGAATACAGTGATAGAGTTGGTTAGAATAAAACTGTCATTGGGGTGTTAAGATACTAATTTTATCATTAGAGTGGCGGTACAAGCAGTCAAATACATTAGGTTCTTGCATTGTTATTAGCATATGCTACCTTACTGTTCACATGACTGTTATTTCTATAACATCATGCATCTGTGTTTCGTTTTCAAAACGTCATTGGCCAGCATTTATATTTTCCCAGCGAGGCTCAAGCGTTACTACAACCTGCCCGCCTGCATTGCCTATTTTACGGACTTCTCAAATAGTTCAAAAGCAGTCCTTGATCCAATCTCTCTCTCAAAATGCCATCAACAACCCTACTCCGAGTACTCGTTTTCAACAAACCAACAATGAAATTGATTTGGTTCATCCACCACAAAACTTGGAGAGCATTCCCTGCCAAGATACTCTGTCCCATACCCTCCTGATGAATTCACCAAACTCACGTAAGAGTTTATGGGTATATGTCCCATAATCGGTCTCCCACCAATACTCAAATTCCTGAAAAAGATGTTCCCAAACAGAAACAAAAGGTTAATCACCAAGCTAAAGATTATTCGCTAAAATTCAAAACATCCGAATTTCTAAAGCAGGACACACCGACCACAGATGTAAAAAAATGCAATTGAAGAGTGCATCTTTCAAGCTTCAGAAGTCTGCCTCTCAAAGAGACAAAACTAACATTAGACATCAATAGATTGTATCCAAGTAATCTCAGCTGTCTAACAACCCACCAGCCAACCCTTTGATAGTTTACAAGATTATTCCAGCTCTTCTGAATCCTCATATAACTCTTCTTCCGAATTTTCTATCTCAGCATTCCCTAAAGGATTCTATGTCTTAGTGGATGAAATGAATTATAGTTCCCAAACAGAGCTTGAAGTGAATACCCACTCTTTTCTAATGCTTCCTGAGCTTCCAAGAGGTGAATGGAAAACAATTCATCGCAAATATTGCAAACGCTTCAAGCGTTCTGGATATGTTTGCGGGACGAAAGGAGACCCATGGGTCTCCCATCTTAGCTCAAATTGTCCAGTTCCCCAAAATCATCCACTTGATGAGTCACAGACAAAGTCTCCGGTGTTAGACTTTGTCAACCCACCAGATCCTGTATTGGATTCCAATACCGCAACTCTAACACCTTCTCAAAAAGATTAACACTTTTCCGGTGACACTTTCGTCCCCATCTCCATGGAAACAGCCCCATATTCTCAACATATTTCTAAATCTGCGTGATTGGCAGATACTAATATCGCTACCACTCCTAAACATTATCACTCTGGTTGCTCTTAAAACGACTAACCAAATTCATATAATAACATGGACTTGGTTGAACTCAACTTAATGTGCATTCACGGAGAAGTCCCTTTACTAAATACCACAGAAAACTCCTCCCAAACTCGGTTGTACAAACCAAATCTCTGCTGTACGAATATTCCTTACCACCAGTATTTATTGTTATTCCTCGTCGGGAGCGACGTCTCAGACTTTCCATCTGAATCCACCTCCAACACTACCTCTAGTCACATAGAGACAATTATCAAAAGATTATACTAGAGAATATCTGTTATAACAACACAGAATGGCCAATTTCCTTCAATGGAATTGTCTTGACTACTACTCTAATTTTGAAGAACTTATTCAACTAATAAACATATGTACACCAAAGTGCATGTGTTTGCAGGAACTTCAACTATGTTATTGCGACTTCTTCCAACTGTCGGAATTAAATCGCCGCTAACCTCTAGAAAGAGGTGACAATGATAGGAGGGGTAGGAATACTCATTCATAAATTTGTCCTCTATTTCCTTTCCTTCTGACTAGACTTCACGCAGTGGCAGCACGAATTCATTCAATCCGCTTTATCTCTACTGTCTGCTCCAGATCTACTTGGCTTCGAAAAATGAGTTTACTAAGTTCGGCTTAGCTGACCTTTTTAAGTAGCTCTCCACTCCGGTTGTTATATTGGGAAACTTCGTCTAAGTCTAAGATCCTTGTTGATCTAATAACACCATTTTCCCTGGGATGTCTTTATACAGGACTACTTACATATGAACGTTTAGATATACACTTTTCTTCATGTATAAATATTTCATTTTCTTTTTTCATTTTCTTATGTGATCGTTTACCTGGTTCCGCATTGATAACTTATACGGGAGTGACCATTACCCAATATCCTTAAATGACCTTGCACCGAGCCCAATGTTAAAACTCAATTCCAGCTGGCGTTATGACCGAGCGGAGTTGGTTTCTTTTCCTCAGGCCACAGCTATCCCACTTTCTCCCTTCAATAAGCGGTTTCCAACCACTGAAGATGCCTTTAACTTCTTCCAGCAAGTTAGCATCACAGCAGGAGAAGCTTGCATCCGCGATCTTCCGCAGGCAGGTATTCGGCAACCCCTTGGTGGTCCCAAGAGTGTACATAAGCTAACGGAAGAAAAACCCCACGATATACGTAAAGGAACCGTACTATCCCAAAGATAAATATATTTAAGCAACTGAGAGTGACTTTCTAATGACCACAACATCGTAAACAACACTTTTTCAACTATACTTCAACTGTCAACTCAACAACTCCTCTTTCTTCAGTGTGAAAAGTTGCACAGAAAATATCTGGCCACTCCAACAACTCTTCACCCACAGTCCTCCGTTATGAGCCTGATATAACCGATATGATATCTGCTCCAGCAGCTGTTGAAGATGCATTAGGTTATAGTTTTGTTAGCCAATCGAGCTCTTCCCGCTACCCTGAAACATTTCAAAAATTGAGAATTAACACTGCACCGTTAGACTTTTTAACAGCGAAAGAGAATATCATACCTATAACAGTCTTTTTACACTTGTAGAGTATCAAACTGCACTGGCGAATAACAAAGACGGTGCCCTTGGCCCAGACACAATTTCGTACATTATGTTCCGTCATATTCACCCATCTTCGTCAGCGTTCTTGCTGGATCTGTATAACATAATCTGGATCCAATCCTCTTTTTCATCTATTTGGACTACAGCTTTTGTAACCCCTATTCAAAAACCTGGGAAGGATCCGAAGTTGTCGGACAACCAAAGACTAATTTCACTGACCTGTCATACTTGCAAATTAATGGAGAAAATGATTTCAGGTAGCCTTCTCCCTGTTCTGGAGAGTCGCCAGGTTTTTTCAAACTTCTAGTTTGGTATCCGAAAAAATCGTTCGGCCGCGGATCCTATGTTAAAACTGGACCATGACATTTGGGAAGCCTTTTCAACTGGTAGGATGGTTCTTGGTGTCTTTTTGGATCTTTTAAAAGCTTATGACATAACGTGGAGAACCGGGGTTCTCCTTAAACTCTACTCGCTTAGTTTCAGAGGACAGCTCCCTCTCTTTATTAAGTGCCTTCTGTCAAACAGATCCATCCAGGTTCAGTGCTCTTCTATTCTGTAGCGCAATTTTACTTTAGATGAATGTGTTCCTAAGGGCAGCATTCTAAGTGTTTCATTATTTGCTTTCGAATTCAATGATATCGTTACTTCTATCCCAGTGACGGCCAATTTTTCTCTCTATGTTGATGACCTTGAGCTAAATATTCCCGGTGCCAGGCTACCATTTCTTGAAAGGCAACTTCAATTAGCTACTGAAAATATTTCACAATGGGTAACTCCCGTGACTTCCATTTCTCACCCACCAAAATCTCAGCAGTACTATTTAGGAAAAAATTAAGTTGAAGAACTTGCCGCCTTCTTTCCGCAAACCTAACCTTATATGGTTCACTCATTCCTGTGACTTCACCGTCAAATTTCTAATCCTCATTCTAGATTACCACCTAACATCTAATTAAACTCTTGAAAACGACTTGTCATCGTGTACTTGACCTATTACATCATCTCGCTTCAAAATCTTGGGTTGCTGGCCGCAAGTCCCTTTCACGTCTCCACATCGCGCTAATCCGATCGAAGTTGGACTATGGCTGCGCACTATATGGTCAGTCCTACCTACGGCCCCGGCCCCGGCCAACCCCGGCCATTTTTAGCGACCCCGGCCCCGGCCCCGGCCAAAAATCAGGAAAAACCGGGGTTTACTACCGGGGTTAACTGTAAATTTACACTAAATAATAGAGGGTTAAATCAAACAAAATAAAAAAATATATTTTAATTCCATTACTCCTTTGTTATAAATTGATGCAAATATATATAAACATACCTAAATATAATCAAATTTTTTTGTATTTACTATACAGATTTCAAATTAAAATTGAGGCCAAATTATAATTTTCCGAGTTTTTAACATAAAAATATTCGAAATTTGATATATCACACGAATTCGGAAAAGGAAATAAATATAATTATTAAAATATTAATGTAGTTATTTATTTAAAGTAAATATCTTCAAGGAAATCAAATATTTTCCGAAATCTCTTTTCAAAATTATTTATTTAATTGAATTAATATATATATATATATATATATATATATATATATATATATATATATATATATATATATATAGATAGAGAGATAGATAGATAGATATATATATATATATATATATATATATATATATATATATATATATATATATATATATATATATATATATATATATATATATATATAAAATATATTTTTTCTGTCTTTCGTCGGAGTTGGACGCACAAAAACATGTAGGGAAAGATGGTAGAGAAGAAAAGAGAAGAACTAGAGAAGAGACTAAAGAGGAAGGCTTTGAAATCTTGAAATAATTTATTTAGATAAAAGCTCTGTAGTTTTTCTCCAAGGTGTTAAGATGTAGGCTTGGATTGAGGCTGCAATATATAGAAACAAGTAATAAAATTTATAAAAACCAACATAAAACATTTTAAAATTTTATTGAATCGAAAATTTAAAATTAAAATCAGATTATAAAACAAAAGAAAATTAATTTTTTTTTATCGGACTCAAGAGGAGAAGCAACAAAATTTTAAATCCAGGTCTTTTTAAAAATTGGACAATTTATAACAAATAGAAAAATAAATCATTTTCCGAAATAATTTAGCTGAGGAGCGACAAAATTATCCCATCAGTTCTTTTGGACATAAATGAAGAAAAACATAATTTTGGACTTAAAAATTAAGAAGCTGTTGTAAATGTTTTCTGGTCTAGTTGTGGAGATTTCGACGCAGTTGGTGAATGTGAAGATTATCTTCGCATGGCAATTGAGGCTGGGAACCCTCTTCTGCCATTTCACTCTTCCCATGAACGGTCGCAGTATATATTATACATACATTCTGCGAACGACACCACCCTGCATCCATGCGGGACACGGTGTTTAGGATAATAATAATAATAATAATAATATATATATATATATATATATATATATATATATATATATATATATATATATATATATATATATATATATATATATACGGTATATATATATATATAGTGTATATATGAGAGATATATATATCTCTATATATATGTTTTCTGTTTGTATAGATATATATATATATATATATATATATATATATATATATATATATATATATATATATAGAGTTATATATATATATATATATAAAGAGTATATATATATATATATATATATATATATATAGTATATATATATATATATAGTATATATATATATATATGAGGTATATATATAATGGGCCAGCCCTAGAAGAGCCACAATCATATCTCAAAAACTACAACAGCTACCGCGAAAAAGGAATACATTGCTGGAATCCTGGCAAATTTTTACCGAGGAAACTGTAAAAAATCTCGAAAACTACAAAAGCTACAAGGAAATGAAATACATTTTTGGAATCCTTGTAAAATTTTGGTTAGAAAATGTAAAAATAATAAAAAAAATTAAACAAAAAATTTTCTATTTTTTTTTGGGGGTGCTGGGACATAGTGTATATATATATATTATTTGTAAAGGTATTACGATTTAAGATTTAAATTATTCTGATAGTCAGAGGGGACGTTTTCCATAATTCTTGCAGAGCGAGAACCCCGCATACCCAACAAAGAGCGGGGGGTTCCTGGAGACCCTCCTCGGAGGGGGGAATTAGTCCTACCCGTAGTTCCCCGGAAGGCCGAGAGACCTGACTCCTGCTATCGGTGCGGTTGGAGTATTCTTTAGTTTAAAAAAAGCAAAATTTAATAGAAAGTCTATTTATTTTAACGAGTAACCAATAAAGGTCTCTAAATAGGCCTTCTAATAATATTACTATAATTATTAACAATAATTTTTATTTTTTTGCTTTTACATTTTCCTATCCAAAATTTTACGAGGATTCCAAAATGTATCTCTTTGCTGTATCTATTGTAGTTTTTAAGATATAATTTTTTAATTTTTTTATTTTTTTTTTTCTACATTTTCCGCACTAAATCTGAATTAGCATCTGCAATGTATTCCTTCCTGTGCTATGTTGTAGTTTTTGAGATATGGATTGTGGCTCTTCTAGAGGCTGACCTATATATATATATATAGTATATAAAGATATATATATATATATATATATATATATATATATATATATATATATATATATAGAGCAGTAAAGAATATATATATATATATATATATATATATATTAAGAAAGAGTATATATATATATATATATATATATATATATATTTTTTAGAGAGTGAAGCCCTAGATTTTCTTTTTTAGTAGTATGCTTTACTGTCACTTCATTTAATTACTAAATGTACACAAATTAAAAATATTGTTAAAGACACTTTTTTAATGAAATAAATTTTTAAAAGGAAAGCTAATTTTCGCGACACGTGAGACCTCTTCAGGCTAAGGAACTGGATTTCTTTCATGATCTTCATCAGTTCAAGTGTGTTTCAGTTGGTTTGCTATTTTCTTCATGGTGTTGTTGAGATATTTTGATGTTTTCAGATATTCATTTTGTATAAAATCTATCTTAATTTCACCGGGATGCTTATTGTAGTTGTTACTATATTATAAATGCAAAAGGATACCATGATTTTGCATGGTTTGTGTGATTGATATTTCTGATCATCTTTGTATTGTTGAAATTGATAGAGCATATTCAAAGATGCTCTATAGACTGTTAAAGCTGAATTTATGCTGTCCTTGAGCAGGTCATCTGTATGTTGATTTTTTCTTTCTTTGCAAATCTATGGTTTCACCTATATTTGTTTTATTGCAAGTATTGTAGGATGTGATATATACAGCTTTGGGGGAGATTTTCTTTTCGTTTTTGGGGTTTGAGAATGTTATGTTTTTAAGGTGATGTTATTTGGTGGAACTAAATGAATATTTTTTGGTAATATTTGTTTTAACTAAACTATAATGGTAATTGAGGAATTGGTAAAAATGAGGTGTTGCTATTCGGGGAAAGGTTATAAAAATTTTTTTGCTTTGTTAAATTTTTTTGATGAAAACTCAGGATAGTAAAGTGATTTGGGAAAGTATTGTGGATTTATTTAGTTTCTTGTGCTAGAAGAGGGGAGAGTATATATATGAAAGGCACGGAGAAATAGAGATGACAGAACAGCTAATTTTGTGTTTGGGGAATGATTAGATAGCCAATGTATATAGTTTGGTGCGAATGTTGGTTTTCTATAAATTGCAAGTAATTGTTATTCCATGTTATTAAGGTATCGAGGAAGGGGATAGAGTTGTTGGAAGGCATTTCTATCGTATACTGAACTGAAGATGAATAGAGTTTGGCCTTCCCGGGACATCATTAGGGTTGGTGTTGTGAGGGAGGGAGACAAAAATGTCATCTACATATCTAATCCATAAAATATTGTTTAATAAAGGGTGGGGTAAAATATGATAAAATTCTGTTAGTTCCATATATATGTTACTGAGTATGGGAGACAGTGGGGATCCCATACTCAGGCCGAAAGTTTGTTTGTAATATTGCTATCTAGCAGTTATGTTGTAATGAGAGATTGCCCTTCCCATTTCATATATTAAAACAGCTCATTAATCTCTCATATATATATATATATATATATATATATATATATATATATATATATATATATATATATATATATATATATATATATATATATATATATATATATATATATATATATATTTAATACAACTTATTTTTTTCTAGAAAATCAATTATTTTCTAAAAATTTCTTTCGAAAATATTTATTTAATTGAATTAATTAAATGTATTCCTTTTTTATAATTTAAATTATTAATTAATTGAAATTATATTTAATTTTCATCCTAAGTTTTAAGACTTTCAGTGTTTTGGACTTACATTTCTAATTTTAGCTAACCCCTGCCCCGGCTTTTAGCTAGCCCCGGCCCCGGCTAAATTAGTAGCACCCCGGCCCCGGCTCCCGGCCCCGGCAAAATTCCCGCCCCGGTCGGTCCCTAGTCCTACCCAACCTTACATTACCTATTAGATCCCATCCTAAAAGAGGCGATCCGTATCTCCACTGGAGTCTTCCGATCGTCCCCCCGGGTAAGCTTTGAAGTTAAATCCGATGTGATGTCACTCTCTCTTCGAAGGGAATACATCGGGTGCACAAGTTATCTTCGCTTTCAAACCCCAATTCCATCTGCTCTGACACAGATTCTGTGAGAGATACTTCAGAATCCCCGTTACTAACCATATGCAAACACAGTTTACAACATCTTTAACTTCCTCAACATCCCTTTGCAAAAGGTGCTGCCTTTTTCTTATGATGAAGGGCATACACCTTGGTTATTCACTGCTCACACCGTCTGCCTGATCCTTACTCCTCTCTCCAAATCTAGCCCCCCGCTACCTTGTTAAAGGCATCATTCTTGTCTCATTTCACAGTTCACGGTGGATTTACTCCAGTGTTTACTGATGGCTCTAAAACAAGGGATAGTGTTGGTGCGTCTGCTGTTTTTCTTGACCGCAACCTCTCCCATACCCTCTCCTCTCAGGCTTCAATTTTCATGGCAGAATTAATCGCTATAATGATTGCCCTCTCTCGAATTTTATTCCTTAACAAGACCTCTCTAATGTCATTTATTCAGATTCAGTCAGAGCCCTCCAGGCTCTTAAAGGCTCCTTATTCTAAAATCACAATGGTATCCGCCGTGCAACAATTTCTTCGGATTCTCCCCCCTCACAAGAAACAATTTGTACTATTTTGGGTCCCTTCTTACGTAGGGGTAACTGACAACGAAATCGCTGACAGATAGGCCAGAATGGTTGCCTTGTCCTCCCAAGGTTGTTCTATGTACCCCCCGGATGCCATTCGACAAGGCCGCCTCCCATCAACTGATTATTATCCTGCTCTCCGACAAGGCTTCCAGTTTTATTGGCAAGAGTGCTGGACGAGTGATCAGCGGGGAGCGAAACAGAAATATAAAGCCGATCATTGGTGAGTTGTCTTCCACCAATTGACGAAAGCGCTCATACGAGTTGATACTTGCACGCCTCAGCATTGGCTGCAACAATATAACTCACATGTCATGAGACCCTCTTCCTTTCTGCAAATTTTGCGGTTGCCATACCACGCAATCTGTTCACCATATCTTCATTGATTGTCCCCAACTGGACCCCATTCGCCGTCATCATTTTCCTACTTTATGGTCTATAACACCTTCTAAAAGGTTATCCCATATCTTATCTGAATCTTTCCACTTTAGCAGTAACTATCTTTTCTCTATCTCCCAAAAATTGAAAATTCCTCACAAACATAAAATTATGTTATGTAATATTAGGCCATATATATAATGTAAGGAACATCATTTTATTTATTTTTACTGAATACTAGTTCAATTCGCCATCTAAATTTTGGTTTTACCCACAATAAAAATAAGATTGAGCCAGAGTCCACTCGATGAAGTTTGATTAATTATTCAACCCAGTGTTGCCGCTTCTCTGTGGCAACAATCAAGAATTTAATAAACTCAAATATATATATATATATATATATATATATATATATATATATATATATATATATTAAGTATATATATATAAATAAAAATATATATATCTATATAATATATCAATATTATATATATATATATATATATATATATATATATATATATATATATTTATATATGTGTTATATATATATAATAATAAAATAAAATAACACAAATAATAATTAATGAATGCTATCAACTTTTACCCATACCTTTTAGAATTTTTTATCAAGCTTTTCATTTAATACATTTACTAATTTTACTTGTAACTTCGTTTGAGTAAAAATTTCTAAATATTTTGTATCTACGAAAACACATTGAAAGAAACTACTCGGATAATGAGACTTAAAATGAGGTTTACTTCTACAAAAAAGAATTATTCCAAAAAGTACAAAAAGATACCGATCTTACTCTCTTAATTAGGGAGTGACCACATTGAATGGATTGTTGAAGTTCCGTGTCTTGATAAGCCATTTCTGGTCTCTTCGGTGCTTTCTCAGATTCAATATCTTTTGAAAGGGGTTGTTTAAGAAAGCTCTTCTTTCTCTTCTGAAATTCATTTTCGACTCTTCTTTAATTGTAAGTTTCTGAAAATAACTGTGCTATATATATATATTATATTATATATATATATATATATATATAATTATATATATAGTATATATATAGTAATATATATATATATATAGATTATATATATATATAGATATTAACAGGATGACCAGAGGAAGGAACCAGTCATGAGATTTATTATATCCAAATGTTTAAAACATTGGCGTTTCTAGTCTCCAAGACTCATCTTCTGGATACCGTTCCAGAAACCTCTAATACCATCTCCAACTCAATTAACCCTAATATCTCCACCTTCCTTAACCTATCCCCACCTCCCATACTCAATAAATTCTTAAACCTTGCCACTAATAATACTGATTTACCTTCAACAATCAATATTGTCTCCAAACAGATGACATGCCCATGGGTTCCTCCCTGGGCCCCACCTACACTAACTGCTTTCTCTGTCACCACGAATCAATCTTGCTTAAAAACTGCCACCCCTCGAATTCAAGCCCTTTGCCTATAAAATATATATTGATGATTTCTTTTTAATCATTCATAATAAATTCCAATCTGATCTCTATTTTAGTATATAATTTTAAACATTAGTATTATGTAATTAAATATTTTTCATTTTTATGATGTCCTAGTCCACCATAACTCCAGTGGCTTCACTACTTTCGTCTATCGTAATATTACCTCCTCCCGCCTTGGTGCGAATTTCCTTAGTTCCTCTCCTTTTAAATTCCTGTCTATCTTAATCACTATCTATTCTTCATCGAGCATACCAGATCTGTTCAACTTGGCACTGCTTCCACCTCGAAATAGTCTATCTTAAATCCTTTATCACCTTCAACTACTTCCCACAGTCTCTCATTGATTCCTCTATACATAACCTTTTTTTTTTTTAATATCTATAGACATAAAACCCCCATCCCCACGGTGCTTAAACTCCCTGCTTATTTGCTTATTTTAACATCCTTTTGTCGGCTCCTCCCATCCATCATTAATTTTTGACTTACATAAATCCCATACGACTTTCTTCCCCTTCTTGTTGCCACCAATCCCTTATCCATAATTTTTTTTTCTCCTTAAAGATAAACTACAAACGTTATTGAAATCTTCAGTTGTCTTCAACTTGACATGTGCAGACTGCAAGGCCTACGATGTTGGCCAAACAGGCCTTCAATTGCAACTCAGAGTTCACAAACACCTGGGTACATCTTCGTACTAAGCTCCCTTCTCTCACTCCTGAACACTCCTCTATCCGCTCCCACACCTCCAACCTAGGCCACCCTCTTCGCTTTTCAAACTTTACTATGCTTTGTTCAGCCTCCTCTGACGTATGTCGCAAAATTCTGGAGTTCCTTTACATTAAACAATTGAACCCCTTATTGAACTCCTCCCACTCTTCTACTCTATTACTAGTTGCTTAATCCTCGACTTCCTGTATAACTACGCATGTTACTGTTTGTACATTTTTTTTTTTTTTATTTTCTATTTTCAAATTACAATATTAGTTTTATTCTTAAACTCGGTCTAGCATAACCACTTAACATAATTAATCTCCAGTATCAGGAAAGGTATCGAGATAAGAAAATCTTGCACTGAGAGTTCTCGTTACTTTTAATGTGTTCAAGTATAGATTGAAGTCTGATATTATTAAAGACCATCCTAGGCTAATCTGCGAGTTGAAAATATTCTTTTTAGAATGAAATATTATGACATTGAGCGGCTGAATGATTCTGAGTATCTTACTCTTATATTTATACGCATATATTAACTTCTGAAAAGTTTATTTAAGCAAATCACTCTCCTACATTTCACATATCTCGAGGTAGGGCATAGTTTCACTCTCGGGTTCGACAAAGTTCTTGCTTGCAAAAAGTCGAGTGGTAGTTCTTCTCCACCTTTTCGTTTCATCTTGTAATTAAATATCTGCTCCTAATACTCAATAATGGATCGTCAGGTTACTAACTATATTAATATAATCTTATATTATAAAATCTGAGAGTATTGTACTATTGAGATATATGCACTAGTTAATAATATTTTAATATTGTATAATTCTTCCACTCTTGTTTCTTCTTCCCACATATTAAATTCTGGATTTTTTCTTTAATACACTTATGTGTTATATCACGCATCCGCATACCGCATTTGCATCCGCACCGCAAAACATCAATAATTGACATGCGGTCCATCACTAATATATATATATAATAATATATATATATTATTATTATATATAATATATAATTAATATAATAATATAAAATATATTATATATTAATTATATATATATATTATATATAATATATATATATATAATATGAAATATATATTAATAATATATTAATATTAATATATATACATATAATTAATTATATAGTATATATATATATTATATATAAATATATATATGATATATAATACTATAATATATATATATATTAATATATATTAATTAATATATATATTATATATATAATTATATTATAGTGTGGACGCTAGTCTAAAATTTTGACTGAGTATGCGATGCGAGATAGCGGAATGCGGATGATGGATGCGGTATGCAGGGATGCGAATGCGAATAGCACGGATTGCGTGTATGCACGGATATCTTAAAGTAAGTATTGGAAATCCGGAGATAGCGTGAGATGCGGAAGTTACTCTTGAAAATTTTGAATTAAAAAATTATATATAATATTAATATATATATATATTATTATAATATTAATTATATATATATATAAATATATATAATATATATATAGTATATATATATATTAATATAATATATATATATATATATATATATATATAAAAATATTATATAATATATGTATACTATGAGTTAGTACTTCATATTATAATATAAATCGTGCTCTTTATGATGTGCGCCTGTTTGTATTAATATTTGAACTTATTAGCAGTAATGTAAAGATGCGTAAAAAGTTTAAGAAGACCTTCCCCTTGTCAATGCAAAATTAAAAATTCAATATTTAGTCAAAATACCTTCAACCATCTCAAGAAATAAAAATCTTTGTTTTATGAGAGATTTAATACACTTTGTTCAGATATTAAACAGATATTTTAAATTATTTATATAATATAAAAATTAATATATTTTTTATATTCTTATTTTAAAAAGTTTGATCTTTTTTTTTTAAAGTGTAATGATATAAATATAAATATATAATATATATGGCTTTCGGACGTTCGAAGATCAACTGTAGCACTCGTTCCATACATCTCACTGACTAAAGTCTTCGCCCTTAAGGAATCATGTGAGTCCTGTGTGGTAAGCGCTTGACTAGCAAACATTTTGAACAGGGTATGGCAATGATGCTACTCTCTAAAGCTACCTTCCTTTGGATTCCTCCTTCCTTTGCTTACTCTTGTCTAGTTTTCTTTCAGATCGTCCATTTCATGCTCCTTGTTGCGGAACAACTCTTCGTCAATTTCTTAATTAAATTGTTGTTGTTCCTAGGTTCTGTTTTATCTCCTAACTTTATTCCTACTTTTTCATCAACGATCTTCTTAGCTGCACTTCTACTCTGTTCACTCTTATGCCCGATGACTCAACTCTCCATCTCCACTCATTTAATTGTGATCCTCGTTTGTATCTAGAGTATGCCCTCGTCTACAAGCTTTCTGATTCAATTTCTTCGCCGATTTGGTCGGAGCTTCTCAGATGGGGTGACCGTCATGCTTGAAGTGAACTTTAATAAACTCAACTTCTTCAATCTCCCTCTCTAAAATACCTCCCACCTTTCCTATTCCCTTCATTCCTTTTGTTCTCCTTCTATTTCTTTCATATCCCCTTTGACGGCCTTCTAATGTCCTTAACCGTGTAAACAACATAAATATTCTAGGACAAAACATAACATCGTGAATTGTCCTGGAGACCTAACATTACATCGGTTGCTAAAGTAGCTTCAAAAAAGCTGGGAATTCTGTTATCAGATTGCGTGAACCTTTTTTACGCATTCTCTACTCAAGATGACTCAAGTTATATAAAGGTCTAATTTGCCCCTGTATGGAATACTGTTTCCACATTTGGGGTGGATCCGCTACCCTCCTTTTTGATAGAGTTGAAGCTAAGGCTAAGACTGATATAAACCTGTACCAGGAACTTGGTTTCCTGACATCCCTTTGAACGCTCTTCCTTGCCGCCGTAACGTTTTTGTAGCCCTACTAATCTTTTCTATAGTATTGACAAGGCAGTCGCTCGAAGCAATGACCTCTTTGCATTCCTCCACACTTGCTCGCCACTCCGTAGCACAAGAGGTGCCTTTTCTCTCAGGAAAATTAGTGTGAGACTATAAACCAAGGATCACACTTATGAGTATTCTTCTTCCAAGCTGGGTACATCTTTGTTTTTGTGGAACTCTCTTGCCTTTCTTTTATTCTTCCAGCAATATACAATCTTCTCTATTTAAGTCCCGCTTCTGCGCCCCCTAAGGATTGGGTTATGTTATATTTGTGATCAGGGTGGGTTACTTTCAATTTTATTTTACATTGGTTTTTCTTTATGTATATCCTTTTTTTTTATTATTTATTTAAGTTATTTTTTTGCCCCTCACCTTCTGAAAAGGCCACTGCGCAACCGAGCACTCGTGAGTATCATATATACGGTGATTGGGTTTAAAACCCAAATATCTCGTATTCCATATATCAGAAAACTAGCAATAGCTCAGTGATAATAGGAATACATTTGTTTGAAATCCTGGTATAACATTTTAGTGGCGAAAATGTTAAAATAAATAAATATACCAAATAAATAAACTAAAATAAATATTGGCCTTTTGTTTTTGTATTTGGTATCGCGCGAGCCGGGGCTCTCTCCGCCCTCCAGTGTACAGGGTACTAGCGAAAAATAGTCCCCCCCTGTGTTCCCCGTCGGCTCGAAGCCCCTAAAAAGGATAATATCCTTTACAAGATAAAATAATCGATATATACGACATATATACTAAATACTTCATATTACTATATGAAAACTATATATATATAATATCTATACATATATATAATATTATATATATATATAATATAAATATATATACATATATATATATATATATAATATACTAATATACTAATATATATCTGTAAGACAACATCTACTTAACCACCATCTTAATAAACTTTAATTTTAACTACTACGACAACTTCATGCTATATTCTCATGATATGTATAGGTCTTTTAAATAGTGTGAGCTCCAAAACTCCAACACAAACCCGACAAGGCAAGACAAAACACGATGGAACACCGAGAAACGGCCCCCCTGATCTAAAGATCAATTTCCTCCCCCTAGATTATACCTTAAAAAATTAGTATCTCTCCTTATTCTTTCACCTTTCGGCTCCCATAATTACCAACTTCTTCATTGGGTAAAAACCACCTTTCTCACGTCCAAAACATTCCTCGCCATCCCGTCGACATCGATATTCCATTTAGAATTCACCTTCGTTACGTATCCCTTATTCCATTTTGATGTACAGATACTCTTTCCTGGCTTAACCCACACTTCCTCCCCTACTTTATACTTTGATTCTATATCCTCACCCACAATAGTTTTTTTATCCTCATAAGCAATCTGATATTTCCAATCATAATTAAAAATCCCTTTATACGGTATAGACTCTTCTTTTGGTGATATATTGTACCAAAATACAGGCTTCTAGAGCAGATATATTCGCTTTTTCCGCAATCCTTTTTATCGTACGGTGATTTCTTTCGACTATACCATTTCCTTCGGTCTTATTGCCGCTCTAAACACCTTTTTTATCCCCCATTTTCTACAAAATTCATCCACATTTTTTCACTCCTAAACTGCGTAACAGTTTGTCCACTTACATAGCCTTCATCAATCTTTCTCCCCTTGTCTAAAATCAAACCTCTTCTATTTTCTTTAATTTCTGCCAACTCTGATAAATCAATTCTTCACAAATCACAAAACCTAGGCTAGGGAGACACAACAATCAACCATTTGACAAATAATATTTTCCCCTAAAATGATGATATATTATTATCGTGCAAACCCTTAGACAATTTCTTCCTTTACTAAAACTACCTTTCTCACTCTATCGTAATTTATCTCGGTCAATAGATGACTTGACATACATTCTCTTAGCACATAATTTTTCACACACGTCTCTCCGCCTTACATCTTTGTCTACCATCCTAGCTAAAAACAAAGTTTTCTCAATACCTTGATGGTGTCTATTATGAAGTTCCTTTAATTCCTCAAATGATAATAGACAAACATTATTATTTATCAGCTTATTTTCCTCTCCGATAAGCCATTTTCTCCTTATTCTCGAAATACTATCCGCTTTATTTTTTTCCGAAGGCACAAATTCTAATTTCAAATTAATACCTAATTCTTCGATCAACTGTTTTATGGTTGCCAATCTCTTTTGATTAATATATGTTCTCTGCTCGCACTCAGTTTTTATTCTTTCTTTACCACTTATTGTGTCTGTGCCTAATAATCACAGCGCAGCAGAACCGATTTTAACACTTCAAATATCCGTTAGAGTCTCCATTTATCTGCTAATTAATTCCGCTTTTATAGCACTGAGCCTCTAACGCTGCAACAAAAATGTTGAATAATCTACTTTTTTTTCCTTAACCAAGCCCCGTCTTCCACAATTTTCCAATTTATTTCCAAGATGAAATGCCGCGATTTTATCCACACCATTACTCGCACACACCATACTGTTTCCTTTTTTAGAATCGTCATAATTCCCAATATCCTTTCACTGAGATCGTCTTATTTATTGTCACTTCAATAATACTTTTTATCACTATTTTCAAACAACATTCTATAATCGATCATTTCATTCCAATTTCCGTTTGAGATATTCTTTTACATAGCTACAGCTATATGCTTGCCCATACCGCAACAGGGTAGTGCACTGCTACGGATACCTATCAAATAATCGAAAACAATTCATATCATTATTTACATTAACTCCCCCCTTCTTGATATTCGAATTTATTACCTCTCTGAATTCCTAAATTTCCTTTTTTCTTTATTACTTTCATTCCTAATACTCGACCATTTTCTACAGATTCAGGACTTTTCGCTATAACCAAACCTCTTTGAATGATTTACTACTCCGCCGCATAATCAAACAATTGATTACAATTAATCAATAATAATCTATAATAAATTACTTGTCCCCTTATTTCATGATCTTACTTGCCATTTTAACACTTCTTTTAAAATCCTAATTCATATTCTTTGTGTGCCTGATTCCAAACAATCCAAATTCAGTCACAACATAATACTTCGCTCTGAATTTTCACAACCTCATAAATTCCATAATAATTCTTATACGATTCTCACTTGTAATATGCTTGCTTCAATCTATATCTTTTTACCTTTTATTTTTCCTCGCATTCCCTCAGGCGTTCCCATCACATATATTTACCCATCCCAGTATGACATCCGGTATATTATTCATTTCCTAAAATCCATCACTTGCCTCACTTATTTTTTTTATTCCTGATTCCACGGCCATTAAGTATTATTCATTCACCTTTCATTATATGGTATCCAAAAATTCCATCTTTATCCATTCTTATTTTATTCTCAACTTCTCACTTCAATACTTCATTTTAATAGTTGTTTATGAATAGACACATAATCTATTGTTAATTTAGGTTCTTTGTCTTTCCATTTCCATTTTACTGTCCAGAAATCGCCGTTAAACCACCCCACAAAATCTTTATCGTCAATAATATAATATCATCATTTTTTTTCTACTAGTTCTTTATTATTATCAAACACTTGCAACCACATTTATTTACTACGAATTTCAAACCATGCTTTTCCCATATATAGCATAACACTTTCTCAGCAAATTCTATAGATTATAATATCATTCACACTACTCTAGTAATAAACTATCAATATATCCTCTATAATCTTCGTTATAATTAATAACAGTTTCATTTTCCAATTTCCTTGTTGTTCAACTAAATATTATATTTTTTTCTCTCCCACCGTGTTAATTATTTTTACTCTATCTCTATATATCTATCCCTTAATGCACTCTCCTCCAATCTTTTTTTTACTAATAAGAAGATTTTATTGCACACTGTACATCAAATAAGCTGACTGTATTACCATCTTTACGCGTAATTATATTAACGCCTAATTACAGGCTGTATTCACCGATACTATATTCAGTTTCTTGATGAAGCCACCTCCGGCAAATAAGCTCCGCATCTTCTCGTTTCCCACATGAGTTTTTTATTATTTTCCCACTTTTTAGAATTACCCTTCCAACAATCTCTGAGACGTGAGCCTAATTTCCGCAGTCCTAAACATTCTTTTATATTCCAATTCCAATTTATCTAAACCTTTATTGTATCCTATCATCTATAAATTATTGCGTCTATTTAATAGATTTCGTAATTTTTCTCTCCTCGTTAGAGTATTACTGTATAATATCCTTATCATTTATTTTCTTTAATAGATCATTTATTTAATAATCCTGATCTAATTGCTCAACACTTTGTACTCATTTAAGTTCCAATTCACATACTCTAGTTTGTTCGATTAATTTTTCCAAATTCTATATCATTTACATGATCATCATTCTTCTTAATTCTTGCATATATATTTCCGTTATCCATTATTCTAAGAGCGCACAGCTTAATCAATAATAAACTATTAAATCCATGTTTTTTGCAATTTTTTGTATCCTACCACTCATAAATACATCTGCTGATTCTCCTCTCCACTTTTTGTTAATTAATCTTGAGATCAAGCAAATTGATGGATCCTCCCGAAGGAGCTTCTCCTTGAGTTTCTGCCTATCAACGTCAAACACCTTGCTTTTCTATTGCATCTTCATTAGCTTGTACACATACTGATCAATGCCTTTCCTTCTAAGAAACATATACTAATTTTTTAACTTCATTTTAAATACCATTCAAATATTTATTAGGTTTAACTTTATGATCCACTACCAATCAAATATCTTCTTCTCCAAATAAAGCGTCTTTACTAAATCGGAATCTTTAAGTTGTTCATATATTTTTTAATTTCTTTATATTTTTATTATTTTTGTTTCTTCAGATTGTCAAACTAGCTTTTCATCCAAACAGTACAAATTCTTAATTAACTATTCATAAGTTCAGCTACGACAACTTCAATGCCTAACTACTTCTTATATATATAGTTCCTTTTATAGTGTGAAAGCTCCAAAACTCCACACATATATACCATAACTCATACATTATATTTATACATAATCAATACTACTATACATATTATATAACTATATATTAACTATGCAATATATAAAAATATAATTTTTTATGCATTTTAATAAAAAACCTTAGCAAAATATATTCACAATAACTTTAAAACATTTATTATATATATATATACAATTTGTAATCTATATATATCCTTCCAATATATTATATAATATACTAAAAAAAGCAAACATATGAAGATTAATTTTACATTTAAACCGTAATTATTATATATATACAGTTCTTTTAACCTATAAAATAGTACTATATCACTTCTTATTAAGCTAATGTCCACTGCTATCTACTAAAAGAGCCAATATTATTTCATTTATTTATTTATTTATGTTATTTTTAATACATTTCCTAAATAAATTTTACATGGATTCCAAAACATGTACTATTCCCTGCGACACTGTATGTTTATTGTAAGTTTTTTGCAGATTTGATTGTGTTGTTTTAGCAGTTCTACCGCAATAAATTTACCAAGGATTCCATATATGTAGTCCTCTTTAATGTTAGCACTTGTATATTTTAGAGATATATGGATTGAGAGATATATGTGGTTTTAAAACACTAATATCACCCACATAATATAGATTATTTATATGATCTATATATATATTATTATATATGTATATATATACATTATATATATATATATACAATAATATTAATATATTACAATTACAAATTAATATAATATATTATTATATATATAACCATATATATATATACAGTATCAGAATTATAATACATCACCATCATTATATTATAGAGATAATCACTTAATATTAAAATTTTATAAGTATTACTACTATATATTCTATACCTTAATATATTAATATTCATTATACTATACCATATTATTATCACTTATATTATATATATATATTATATATACTTTATTACTTTATTATATTCATATTATATTATATTGCCTAAAAACATATTGGGCAAAGAGAGGAATAGAAATTTCCTTGCATGGCTAATTTCTTTATTAACGTCACATCTTACTTAAGTAGTTATAAATTTGCTTAGTTAAAGAACTCAAATCTTATTGTAAATTCTAAATACTAGGAACCATTCTTCAATATTTTTAACAACATTGTTAAAAGAATTTTTAGAATTAGAAATTGCCAAATATTGTAACACCAATTATCAGAGTATACTTCGTATATATAAATATATATATTATACCTATATAATATATATATTATATAATATATATATATATATATAATCTAATTGTAATTTCAATAAAGTACATATATATAATATATATTATATATATAAATAATATATATATATATATATATATATATATATATAATATATATAATCTATATATAATATATAATATATATATATATATATATAATATATATATATATATATATATATTATATATATATATATATATATATATATATATATATATATATATATATATATTAAATATATATAATATATATATATATATATATATATATCATATATATCTATATATCTAGAATCTATATATTTAGTTTCCCTTACATATCTCCACATTCTTCTTTCATTTTTGCTGTCACATCTTTTCTAGCTTTGACTCTCTCGCTCATCCATGAAGCTAAACCCCTATAGCTTCTAAACCATTCTTCTCTCCTACCTTTCAGCTTAGTTTAACTAAAAACACACATATGCGTCCTCTCTCCTTGCATACTAGCCCTATATCTTCTATCCTGCCTTCATCATTCGCACCGCTTACATTCAAAGAAGCAATTTTTAAAATTCTCTTCTTGCTACCTCTCATATTTTATTCTATAATGCTTCTTAATATCTCCTTCCCTGTAATAGTTCGTGGAAAGAAAATATAATGACAAGGAAGGTTCCCTGCCTCTTGCAGTCACTCGTTTTCAACAACACCTCACTAAGGAAACAATTTATTTCATTCAAAATCTGTAAGATTCTTCCCTAAATTCAGTCAACATAATGTAAAAAATGTAAAAAATTTGCAAGAATTCTTAGTTCTTTGCAATTATATAAATTTAAATGAACTCATTCAAATAAATTATAAAGTTGCTTCACTAAAGAAATTAGTTATAACTACCTTTGATTTATTAATTTCAGATAAATAAAAAAAAATGTTGGGCAATAAAATAGAAAATAAATAAATTTCTTAACAACTAAAATTCACTTCACACGGAGCACACAAATATTCTAAAGAAAAATTCTTCAGAAAACTCTTCTAAAATATTCTTCACTCTACTTCTAATTTTCATTCACCTTCAAACTTTAAACCAACTTTTCAAAATGAAGCATATATATATATATAATATATATTATATATAAAAATTATATTATATATATATATATATATATATATATATATATATATATATATATATATATATATATATATAATATTTTTTTTTGTTTTTTATATATAATATATGTATATTATATGTGATTACAGGGTTATATAAATTTATACTATATAAAATATATATATTAGGGTGCTATATATATATATATATATATAATATATATAATATATATATATATATATATATATATATATATATATATATATATATATATATATATATATATATATATATATATATATTTTTATTATATATATATATATATATATATATATATATATATATAATATATATATATTATGTAATATTTTATATTATATATATATATTATATAGTTCTAAACAGTTTTTTGGGTTTTAGAGCTATTACTTCTGACACGTTTAGTGTGTCATAACATCTTTATATATTAGAGTGACACTTATTTGATAATTTTTAAATTTCAGTGAGTGCCCCCCCCCCTCCGCATTGTGTTGCTATACAAGTAATAGTAACATACTCCAAATTTGAGCGTGAATAATTGACATTAATCCGTGGTGACTATCAATTAAAGTTTGTTGAAATGCAAATGAAGATAAAAAAAGTTACTGGTAACGTCTGAGGCCTCTTACATTTCAGTGCTTATTTAAAAAATATTTCAATAACAAATACTACTTTTAAAATAGTAGGAGTTAATGTCAAAAGTTATAATATTTTACTATCTTATCCCGGAGTAGTGGGAACCGGACCCCAGAATTTTTGCAATCCAGTCATTTTATCTGTTGGTCCTAGAGAGAGTGATACAGTTTTCACTAACATGATTAGAAATACTTTGGGCAAAATAGCTTTAATAAATTTTTTTTTAGATTTTTTTTTAAAACCTTTGCCAAATATTACGAGGACCTCCCCTCCCTGGGTGAGGTGGTAAAAAATTATTATTTTTGATAAAACACATAAAAATTTACATGTGCTAATTCTGAAAAGACTGTTTGTCTTTAATACCAATAATATAAAAATATAATGTATAAGATAAATATTAAAAATTTCCAATAAAAGATTTCATATTTTTATTAATTAAGAAAACATCCTAAAATAC
>JABUQX010084777.1:12500-24023 GCA_015478945.1 Trachelipus rathkii | reverse complement strand
TTTATTTTTTTTTTTTTTGTCTTAGATTTAGGAATATGATTTTGCCTCTACCATGTTATAATGTTTTATTATTGCCATGCTTCTGAAATTAAGTGTGTTTATATTACTGTCTGGTATTAAGATGCAGTGTCGTCACATTTTGAGAGATATTGACGTGATCCAATTGTGAAATAATTTGTATATACATGTATATAAAGAAAGCGCCCCCAGATGAGAGCCTTATGTGGGACACCCGTGGAATTCGAGAAGTGAGATGAAGCATCTCCTAAACGAACGCATAAGTTCGGGCAATAAGTATTTTCAGTATACCAAGTCAGTAAGTTTTTAGTGAACAAATCTCGCTATTCTTAAGAGCAGGTGTGTTCTAATGTACATACCATCTCTCGATTTAAAACATGTACTTGCTATCCCAGCGCTGGATCAATTTTTCTCTCATGTTGATGACCTGGAAATATACGCGAGCTCTAAGGCGTGCTCATTTCTCGGTATCACCGCAACTTCAACTAGACAATTGAAGATATTCACAATGTCGTGTAACTCCCATTGGGCTTCCATCTCCCACCAATCTGGGCTATCCGCTTCATAGAATGACCACTAACCATATGCACCGCATATACACCTAAAAACAATTGTCATCGCGCCCTTACCTGTTACGTCATCTCGCCTCAAAATCTTGGAGGTGCTGATGGTAATCCCTTAACGTCTTTTGTAGGCCCCCAAAAATCCGATCGAGAACTGGATTATGCGTGCAGTATATGTCAGTCCTCCACAGAACGACTAGCCACTCTGTAGATCCCATCCAAACGAAGCGATCCGATCTACCACTGAGAGCTGTTTCGATCTCCCTAGGTGATGCAGTTAAGTGAATCCAATTGAGCCACTTCTTTCGAACGAGATACATCATGTGTAAAGTATCTTCGTTTTCAAACCCCAATACTATCTGCCACCGATCCTGCAGGATACCTCAGAATTCTAATTACTGCCATTTTGCAACGGTTCATAAACTCTAAATTCCTCAACATCCCTTTCAAAAGGTGCTGACTTCTCTTTGACGAAAGGTACAAACTCTTGCATACCCTCTCATACCAATTTGCGGCTCATGACTCTCTCCAATCGCCATCGCTGCTACCTGTCGTCCCATTTCACGAAAAGCAATATGTATATTTGCTCCAGGTTTACTAGACGCTCTAAACAGAGGGACCGTGCGGGACGCATCTGCCTGTTCCTGACCGCAAAGCCTTTCCATACCCTTCCCCCTTATCTTCAATTTTACGCAGCAGAGGGTACGCTATGAATGATTACCCTGTCTCGAAATTGCCATAATCACCTCAACCAAGGACTCACTCTAGCCTATTCAGATTTCGGCTTAGCCTTGACATCTACAAGACCGCTTTAAAAACCTCCTCTATTCTAAAATAACCGCAAATAGGTATCAGCTGTACCACAATTCTTCGGATAGCTCCACTCTCCGTAAGAACAATGTTATTATATGTGGGACTCCTTTTCTGATCAGGGTAGACACATATCAATGAATCGTGACAAGGGCCAAAATGGCCGCCTCCCTTCTTCGGAGTGTCCAGGATATCTCCCGATACGCCATTCGACATAGGTCAGCCTTCCCCTCAAGACTATTATCTCCACCCACGGGGCTCGATCTTTTGTCTAAAGATGCTGACGATATCTTCGGGGAGGAAACTCAAGAAATAAAGACAACATTGGTGAGTCTTTCCTCCACAGACGAAAGCTACATAAGTGTACTTGCGCGCCCGTATGCCAAATATATCACTCACATCACCTATAGTCCGACGAGACCCCTTCCTCCCCATTGGCAAATGCGTTCTCTCACCCCCAATTGTTATCACCCATCTCATCATTGTCCATATCTTGACCTTCTTCGGCTCCTTATCTTCCCTACAATGGTCCATATAACACTTCTAAAATTGACTTATCTTCCCATGATCCTTATCTGAATCTCTTCCCACTTCACAGTATAATCTATCTTCTTGTATCTCAAGAAGTGAATATTTTCTATAACATTGATTGGTGATAATAATAATTGCTGTTTTCCAGATGCAAGGAATAAAATTTAGTTTATTATTGACTTAAAGAAATTACATTTCACACTCAACATCTTTTGACATTTAACATATATTGACAGGCAATCCATGGTGCTGATTTTTCAGCCAGCTTGTGGCGTTTCATTTTGTGAAAGCCGAGCGGGTCCGTAATCTGATCATATATATACAATCATATATAATATATATAATAGATTTATATCTGATATTATATATATATGATATATAAGATACATAATATACACATATATACTATTATATATATATTATATATATAATGATATATACTATAAATATATATATATAATCTTATAATATGAATACAATTTTTTATGCTCGAGTTTCAACTTTGATTTGAACCCTGTTTCAATATCGATCCTATATCTCGTAAGTTGTGACTGAAGATATCTTCATAAATTTTCAGCTGTGCAATCGGGTAATAATTGTACAACGTGTGAAGGTGTTCCAACTTAAATAATATTGCATGCGCAAAGAGATCAAGACAGAATCGTATGCCTGATTTTTTATTATATATTGCGTGGCAAACTGTGACCATGGTATTAACGGTTCCTATTAACTGCTACCAGAGCATAAGTATAATATAGTATCATATCCTGTATACATGTAGAGTGGTTTTCGTTGAAACTATTTTTCAATTTAGTGTATCATCTTCTATATAAAGAAATATTTAGCTAAAACTTAAAATAGTAAATCAATTAAAGCTCAAAAGCTGGCAAGAAGAATACCAGAAAAACAGAATTGATTCAGCAAGTCGTTTTTGTTAATCTCCGTTTTATTAATCTCTCCACAGATTATGATGAATTGTATCAAAAAATTTATCAACAGGAGATTATGACGAGTCGTATCAAAATACATTTAATATAATTTAACATAAACAACTTTGTTTAACAATTACGTTGATTATTGTTACACTTTTAATAGTAATAATATAGCAAATTGGAAGACCTATTTAAATGGAAAATTTTTCTTTTTTTTTGTAATCTCCAGAGAAATATTTTTCACTTTGAATATCTAGTTATCATAATTCGACTGTCACTAATTAAGAGTGATAAAACCAAATTCAAATGTGACTGTTTATGCTCTTAATAAAGAGCTCCTGCTATGAAAAATTCGAAGTCACATAAAAGTATTTATTATATTGTTGAGGAAATTATCATGTATTATCCCTAAAGATTTTGATTACAACCAAACATTTTATACAAGGTTTAATTAAAACAACTTCCAAATTTGGACAATTCACAGTATCTGACTAACGGATTACCAAACGTAGATGGAGAGTAATAAAAACCAAATAAAGAAACAAGGTCTATTAACCAAACAAGTTGAATAAACACAAATAGTATTGTGTACTGAGAACACAGTGAGTAGATATAGTCAGTTTACTGATTAGCATTAAAGAGTACATGGGTCAAGGGTCTTTCAATCTTAGCACTTTCTATTTTTTCATCGTATAGATATTTCACTTTGCGGCAGTAGACATGATTTTCTCTTAGGAAACCCGCCAATCAATAAATAAACACTTCCTGCAACTGCGTAAGTCCGCATATTCTAGTATACCGCTTTTATGACAGAAGCATACATCTCATACCACAACCTGAACAACACATATAATACTTTTCGACAAATGACTCCACAAAATACGAGCCTTAGGAGACAGTGTGTTCGAACTTTATTATTATCTGGGAGCATGTTATAAAAGACTGAACATCTGTGACACTCGGCAATCCTTTTCATAGTATTTAGACATCTCCATACAGTTTCTAAGGCACAAGTTGTCGCAATCATGATTTGTAACCCATATAACTATCTTGCTAATCCTAATGTTTCTATAATTGGGCAATAATCAAGTTGATCTTGTACCTCTTGCAATGTTTCTGATTATTCCAAGACATAATAAATACTATGACACTAAAGATGGAACTTTTGTACCTAATGTTCTATGGGCAAAATGTTGATACTGTTCTGCATTTCTGATACGAAAAGGTATACTCCTTATTGGAGATATTATTCTGCCAATAATAATAATAATAATAATAATAATAATTAATAATAATAACGGAATAATTACTGCACTTGCTAGTGCATATTCAAAACGAATATTAAAAGTATAAATTATCAGAAACAAATATATATGAAAGTAAAAAATAAAAAATAACATATAAATAAAAAGATAAAATTAGTAAAATTAAGAATATTAACAATTTTAAGAGAAATTTGGAATACACAATGGGCATAATGCTAATAAAATCAAGAATAAAAGAAAAATATAAATCTTGATCAATTAATAGTAAAATAAAATAAATACCAAGTCAAGCAATCAAGAAGAGGTGGACCGGATATTCGCATCATTTTCAATATCTGATACTCACCACTCCGCATCCCGGGGAAGCTGATGCCCTGATTTCATATGCGTAACGTAACCCTATACTGAATCACATCAATAATAAGATGTGATAAGTGGATGACACAAAAGTACAGCTTATAGTTATAGTGTTACAACTATGCTAGTATTTGTCGCCTTCTAAACACTATGCTGATGGCCTAAGGTCATTCGGGCCTTCCCCCCATCCCCCGGAAGATCTCCATGTGGCCCCTCCATATAGTCATATACTCATTATATAATAAAATATATATAATATATATATACATATATATATATATATAATATATATATATATATATATTATATAAAGTATATAAATATATTTAGATATATCTGTATCAATTCTAACTGATATATTATATGACCTGCTGAGTATATTATATCATATATATATATATATATATACTATATATATATCGTATGTATTATAATAGATACTATATAATATATATATATATATATATATTTATATATTACAAAATAATATATATATTAATATATATATATATATAAATATATATATATTATATATAATACTATATATTATAATATATATTTATAATAATATTATACTATATATATATATATATATATAATATATATATAATAATAATATATATATATATAATAAATTAGTATATTACGATACATATATATATATAATATATATAATAATATATTTATTTATTATGCCTTACACTTTCTTCCCGCTTGAGCGGGGTATGTACTAAGCCTCTCCCACTACACCCCCCCTCATCTTCGCCCCCACCCACCCCTCCACCCACTCATCCTCGCCAAACACCCTACCCTCTTCCTCCCCTCATACCCCTCCCTCGTCTGCCAGCAATATCTCCTTAGCCCCATACTTAAGATTCACACTCAGCTCTCTCTTGTCGGTGTGTGCACTCGCATCCACCTCTTGTCCCCCACCTTTCCCTTCGCGCCTACCCACATACTCTGACCTAACCACTCTCTGCCTCCATTTCTGCGCACACAGAGGCTTAATGCCCCATATATTCATGGCTGATTGACGGTAGTTCTTACGCTTACTGAGAGAATGTGACGCATCAACTAGAGGGGCCTTAAATTAAAATCCTGAAGAGTACAAAGTATGTAGATGCCCTACTTTCGACTCCAAACTCAATGCGATGCTGCTCCAGGTGAAAGTCAGGATGGAGGCCACCCTATTCCGTATCCTCTACCTCACGTACTAATCCCACCGCAAAAAGCTGGGCGGTGTGCTAGTCTGGAACAAGAAAGATTTTTAGATATTTAGGCGACGGATCGTATGGCGTATATGGATGCGGGGGACTTAAATACCATTGTACCAGGAGCAGAGATAGAACATTACGAGTAGGAGAATTCAGGCAATGATGACCGTTGAGTCAGTCTGAACTGAAAGTACGGAAAGGGGGGCAGGAAAACTCTCCCCACTGTGCACAGAATAGGTTTCAGATAACATACGTTTCGAACAAAATTTTATGTACCACGGTAGTGTATGGGTGTAGGAAACTTGAGGGCCGTCTGGGTGTGAGGGCTTACACAAAATTTGATTTTTTTAAAAAAAAGCCAAGATCCCAACTATGAAAGAAGTTTCTGATCAGTATTTGAGATATGAGCCGGTTTATGCAGAGCGCTTGTGGTATAGTATAGAGGGAGAGGATACGAAATAAGGGTCTTTGAGGAGAGAATGTGAGTGGAGGAATCCGTTAGGTGAGGAAAAGCGAGAAGGGAATGAAGATGGTATGGGATCTGTAGAATGAGAACAGGATGTAGGGATTAGGAGCGGAGGAGGATAGAGGGAGGAAAAAGGGAGACCAAAGAAGGAGTGGCATGGAGGAATAACAGAATGTGAGGAGGGAGGGATGAGGAGGAAGAGGTAGGTTGGCGAGGCATAGAGTGGTGAGGAGGTGTGTCGGGGGCGAACAGAGGGGGTGTAGGTGGACCGTTACGTACCACTACCCGCTCAAGCGGGAAAAAAAGTGGAAGGCAATAAATAAAAAAATATATATATTATAACTATATACATATATATGATATATATATACGTACTATATATATATATATATATATATATATATAATATATATATATATAATATATTATATATATGATATATATATAATATATATATATATACTACTAACCTATATATTTATATATATATATATATATATATATAATACATATATCATAAATATATAATATATAGTATATATTATATTTTATATATATATATATATATATAGATATATATATATATATATATAAAACGTATATACATATATAATATATATATAGTATAATATATAATATATATATATATAATAATATATATAGTATATATATATATATAGTATATAAATAATTATATATATATATATATTATAATATATTAATTATATATAGTATATATAATCACTATATATATATATATATACTTATAAATATATATACTATATATATATTTTATATATAATACTATATATCATGGATGAGGCACAGGAAGATCTTCCGGGGGAGGGGGAAGGCCCCGAAGACCTTAGCATCACAAGTGTTAACGCCAAATATTAATATTAGATATTAAACTTAATAACTAATAAGCTGATATTGTAATTGCCAACTTACTCCATTTTATTATAGTGATCATATAATAGTCATACCCAAATGAAATCGAGCATCAGCTCGCCGGAATGCGATGCACTGGATGAGATATACAATATTGAAAATGAATGCGAAATCCCGGTCCACCTCTTCGAATAAATATATATGATATTTATTATATTATTATATTATTATATATTATTATTATATATATTAATTAATATTTTTTATTATTATAATTATTCTAAATTATATATATAATATTTTATATTATTATATATTAATTATTATTATATATTATTATATATATTATTTTTATTATTATTTTATATTATTATTAATTAATATATTACTATATTATTAATTATTATTATATATATATTATTATTATTATTATTATATTAATTATACTTATATTATTATAATTATATTATATATATTATTATATATATATATTAATATTTATTAATATATATTATATATTATTATTGCAATAATATATCTTGCTAAGAGTAATAACTATCTTCGTAAACAGAATGCGATCCCAGAATAAAAAATGACGCAGGCAGCTCAATGGTAAAAGTTCAAATCCATTAGATTAGTCATACTAATTTTCCATAATGTCTTGGAAAATTCCCAAAACACATAAGAGGCATTCAGATTACCCAAATTAAGAATGTATACCAGATAATCAAACATTCTTTATTAATCAGTAAAAACTATCGATGATGAGAAAATCATATAGCGACAACTTGTGCCTTAAACAATGTACGGAGAATGCATCTAATTATTACTATGAAAGGATTTGCCTGATGTTCAAAGGATTGGTTCAGTCTTATACTGCTCCCCAGATAAGAATCAAACGATCGAAACAAAAGTCCTCCTAAAGGCTCCGTATTTGATGGAGTCAACTGTCAGAAAAGTAAATATATGTGTTGTTCATGTTGTGAATGAATGTACGGCCTTCTGTTCATAAAGCGTAATATCAAATGCGTTTGACCCTTCTTGATTGCAGAAGTTTTTAATTTATTATGTGTGGGAAAGGTTTCCTAAGAAGAAAAACCTCTTATCAAATGCCCAGAAGAAAAATTACTACGATTAAACACAAAAGAAAATGTAAGAATTGAGACCAGCCTTTACCCCATGTACTTCCTAGGTAAAAAAGAAAAAAAACTGACTGAATATACTACAACTGTGTCTTCTAGCTCACAACAATACTATTTGTGTTATATCCACACTTGTTGAGTTATATAGACACTTGTTGCTTTATATCCATGTTTTATCTAATCTCCATCTCATCGTTATAGTACCTTATAGTAACAGATTTGTGATTGTCCTAAAATTTGAATTGTTTAATTAAACCTTGTTATAAATGTTTTGTTATTAATCAATAAACTCTTTAGGATAAAAATAACAATGTATATTCCTCAACCAATAAACTAAATAAAATACTTTATATTGAATCTCGATTTTCAATGCAGAACTTTCCTTTTTAGTTAAGAGCATAACCAGTCACAATTTGAACTTTGGTTTTATCACAATACAATTAACATGTAGACCAATCTGAATTTGATAACTAGATATTCAAAGTGAAAAATATTTCTTTGTTGAAAGGAATTTAAAAAAAAAAAAAAAACTTTTCCATTTAAAATAATGAGTCGGTATATTGATACTTATTATTAAAGTGTACAAATAAACCTCAACCGTATTGTTTACAAAGTTTGATAGGTTAATGTTATCAATTATATTAAATGTATTTTGATACGACTCGTCATAATCTCCTGTTGATAAATTTTTTGATACAATTCATCATAATCTGTGGAGAGATTAATAAAACGGAGATTAACAAAAACGACTTGCTGAATCAATTCTGTTTTTCTGGTATTCTTCTTGCCAGCTTTTGAGCTTTAATTGATTTACTTTAAGTTTAGCTAAATATTGATATTTCCATCTGGAAATATCTTATATACTTTTAAATTGAAAAATAGTTTCAACGAAAACCACTCTACATGTATACAGGATATGATACTAATATATACTTATACCTCTGGTCAGGCAAGTATGAACTCTTTGTCACAGTTGCACAATATATATATATAAAAAAGACTTCTTCGCATGCAATTATAAAGCTTGGAACACCTCTCACACTTTCACATTTACCTTGCACAGCTGAAAATATTTGAAGAATATCTTCAGTCAACAACAACTTACGAATATTGATCGATATTTGAAAAGGTATCAAATCAAAGTTGAAAACATCGAAATAAAAAAATTGTATTATATATATATATATTATATAATAATATAGTATAGTAAGCTACTATATATAATATTATAATTTATGTCTAATATAGTAATATATATTATATAATTACTATATATAATATATATATATAGTATATTATACTATATTATATATATATTATAATATATATATTGAGTCAGTTACAGGACCGACCGGCCACAATGACAACGGCCACACTGACCGGCTGAAAAATCAGCACCAATGGGATTGCCATGTCACATATATGTTTCAAAAATGTCAAAGAAAAGATTGAGTGCTTGAAAGGGTAAGTTTAATTATACCAGAATATATTCATAAGAGAATAAATAAGAAAAAAATTTTTAATCTTTCATTATAATATTCCTATTTAATATGTTCACAATTTATAAAAAAAATTCACCTTCATGAAGGATACAAGAATGAGAGTTACTGCTGAAGTGGGAAGATTCAGATAAGATATGAAATAATCTTTTAGAAGGTGTTCATGGACCTAAGTAGGGAAAATAACGGCAGCAACTAGGTCCAGATAGAACAACATAAGATATAGAACAATTGCGGGGTGAAGACGGCAAAAATTTGCAAATGGGAGGATGTCTCCGTGACATATAGTGAGTGAGTGGCATGATACTTATGTGGCCAATACGAGGCCGCGAAGATCACTCATGTATAGCGCTTATTTCGTCTTGTGGGAGAAACCAGCTCACAATGTCGCCTTTTATGTTTTCTGATTTCCCTCCCGAAATCACTCGTCCGCCTCTGCCAAACAAGATCGAAACCCTGTTGAGAAGAGCAGGATAGAAAATCAGTTGAAGGGGAGGCGGACCGTGTCTCGAATGGCATCCGGGAGGTACCTGGAACACTCCGAAAAGAGGAGGTGGCCTTTGCCTTCTCGTCAGGCGATTTCATTGCAAGTTACCCCTACATGAAAGGGAGTCCAACATAAAATAAATTTGTTTCCTACGGGAGTGCAGCAGCCGAAAAATTGTTGTACAGCGGATTACCATTGCGTTTTTAGAATAGGATGTTTTAAGCGCTTGGAGGCCGCTGGCGAATCTGAATAAACGACATATGAGTGATCTTAGTTAAGGATTAGAATTCGAAGGGCAATCATTATGACCGTTAACTCTGCTGTAAAAATTGAAGCATAAGGCAAGGGATGGAAGGTTGCGGAGTCAGGAAAAGACAGCAATTGCGCCCCAAGCTGTCAGCCCTGTTTTTAGACCGTCAGAAACTGGAGCAAATTCATCATGCTTTTAACAGGGCAGCAGGATGCTAGATTTGGAGGAGAGAGGTCAGAGCCAACACAAGGTATGAGAGGGTTAATAGCCAAGGTTATGTACCTTTCGTCAAAGAGAAAGCCAGCACCTTTTGAAAAGAGTTAGACATTAAAGATGTTATAACCGCTTTGCAAATCCAGTAATTAGGATTCTGAGTACCTCCTGCAAGAATTGATGTCAGAGTAGACGGTATTGGGGTTTGAAAACGGAAGATAACTTGTACACATGATGTATTCTTTCGAAGAGAGAGTGGCATCACATTGGATTCAACTTCAACGCTCACCTGAGGGGACGATCGAAAAGCTCCAGTGGAGATACGGATCGCTTCGTTTTGGATGGGATCTAACAGGTGTGGTAGTGTTGTGGAGGACTGACCATATACTGCACAGCAATAATCCAGTTTCGATCGGATTAGGGCTACAAAAAGACGTAAAAGGGATTTACGATCAGCACCCCAAGATTTTGAGGCGAGATGACGTAACAGGTCAAGGGCGCGATGACAAGTTGTTTTTAGGTGTTTAATATGCGGTGCATATGTTAAGTGGTCATCTAGGATGAGCCCTAGAAATTTGGTGGGAGAAAAATGGAAGCCATGGGAGTTACCCCATTGTGAAATATTCTCAATAGCTAGTTGAAGTTGCCGTTCGAGAAAAGGCAGCTTGGCACCGGCTATATATTACGCAAGGTCATCAACATAGAGAGAAAAATTGATCGTCGCTGGGATAGAAGTAACAGTGTCATTAAATCCGAGAGCAAATAGTAGTACACTTAGAACACAACCTGCTCTTAAGCAAATTAGAGAGACTTGGTATCACTAAAATACTTATCTGACTTGGTATCACTAAAATACTTATCTGACCGAACTTAATGCGTTCGTTT
>JABUQX010084777.1:5000-7500 GCA_015478945.1 Trachelipus rathkii | reverse complement strand
TCTAGTGTGAACATAGAATTGGGTCATTTCGTTTGGGCAAGATTTTATTTACTTGTCTCGAGCATAACGTAAGATTGCCAAAATAGAAACGACAAACTAGAGGAAAAATTTAAATTCAATCTAGCAAAGGGCAGAAAATAATCTAAGTTTAATAAGGTTACTTTTATTCTAACCTTACGGAATACAGATCGATATTGACCTTGCCTAACTTACGAAAAACATTTGAAAGAAAGATTTTGGTGAAATATGTACCATTATCACATTATATAGAGAGAAACATTAAAAATATAGAGACATCAGCAAGCTACGTGGGTCTATCGAAGCTATTCTAGTCAAACTAAACTTGATAATTACTCAATCCATGTACATGCAGCATGCCAAACCAACACCACAACCCAAGACTTGCTAACACTTTAAACAAAGCAAAGGCCAACATATGCACAAACTACTACCAAAAACAAAAACTATAGCTAAAATAAATGCTAACTATAAGATAGAAGCGATTAATTAGACTATTGTCCTCTTTATAGCATGCAGTTTAACTTTAACAGGCAACTAAAAATTCGCCAATTTGGCTTAGTCATTATACCCATACATCCATATACCCATTTAACCCTCTCTTAAATGCCGCAAGTGAGTCAGAATCAACAATTCCATGCGAAAAACCATTCCAATAATTAACAACCCTATTACTGAATTTGAGAATTTTCTTAAAAATCAATTTGAATACAAAAACCACGATTTCTTATTATGTCACCTGGTCTCAATTCCGTAGTTCCACTATAAATAATTATTTGTCTTTCAGTATTATCGAGAGGTTAATTATTTTGTAGAACCTGTATCATTGGTCCCCCCGTAAAAGGAAATTAAAACCTTTTTCTAACAAGGGGAAAAAAAAAATTCTAAAAAACCTTCAATTCAAAGGCTTATCCTCAATAGCTCTTACCATCATAAAGCCAATAAATCAATGCCTTGCTGCCGCAAGTTGCATTTCTCTCCAGGCATCTCATAGTAGCTTTTCCTGAAATAAAGGAGAAAACAAAACTTAGTGGAACAGTACTATAATACTGCTTTCAACCGGGCTAAATCCAGAGGCTTATTTCTAATCGTCCTTGCTTCTTGTGTAGGGACCAAGTGTTGTAGACGTGAAACATCAGTCCCACTTGTTAATATTTCAGGGTCTTACAGGCCTCAGTTATTAAAACATTGCCGGCCTGATGGTTCGTAAATCATGATATTCAATTTCGAAAAAATGTAACAATAACGAGGAAATCTTCCAAAGGAAACATCAAAAACTGGGCGAAAAAGACCGAGAAAAAAGTCACAACCGTTAATCCCACGCATATTAGGCCCTCTGTTTAACGTGGGGGGGAACTAGTTTATCGTTCGTCTTCTAATACCAATCTCATAAAAAATAAACGGAATTTTCCTCAAAGCAAACATGGCAGATCGGTGGAGACAGGAAACAATTAATCCACTTCAGTTAATACTAAAAGTTACCAAAGCCTCAATTTACATATGCCTATTTCCAAATTTGGACATAGTTATTGAGATCTTCAAATCTACGTAATAAAGATTGGACTTCAAATGAGCTTCCCAATTTTTTGTCTCTTTCAGGGCTCCCTGGTTACAATTGGGAAAAAAAGGATTCTTCTAATATATGGTATTTAACGTCTAATCAAATTGGCAACCTCATTTACCAACTGCTTTACTATATACTGTATTATGAGGATTTGGACCTGAAGGAGTTGAAATCAACCATTCCAGTATGTATTTGTAAGTACGTTACAATTATAATGGTTAAAGACCAAATTCATTGCTACAAGAATATAATTTGGTTATCTTTGGAAGAATTGGAAAAAGAATCAATTTTCAATATAGTGATATGTTTTAATACAAACATGGAGGACCTCATAACCCAGTACACTACTATTTGCCTCATTCAAAGCTGTATTTCTTTCCCTTGTGATTCAATAACTTCTTTTTTCAAATTTTGCAACCAGAGAAGTTCAACAATTCCAAGATTCATTAACCATTTTCTTCAAGGATGGGTTCCTTCAAAATGCGAGATTGTGGAAAACGCCTTTCACGGATGGGTTCTCCAATCGGGGATGTGGAAACGCCTTCACGGATTTGGTTTTTCCTCCAAAATCGGATTCTGGTGGATGTTCAACCCCTTCACGGATTGGTTCCTTAAATCAGATGATGATTTCGCCTTTAAGTGGAAGGGACCACTTCACTCTACTGAGCAGCCAGGAAACAAAAAGTGCATTTCAAGTGTTTTAAATTATAATAATAATTTTGTTCAAAAGTGATTATATTTAAGTAATATTTAGTGATTAATTTCAGTGATTTAGTATATAAAAATTTAGTATTTATAGTATTTATATATATAATATATATATTATAATATATATATATTATATATATAATATATATATATATATAATATATATATATATATATATATATATATATATATATATATAATACTATATAT
>JABUQX010084776.1:0-38443 GCA_015478945.1 Trachelipus rathkii | reverse complement strand
TAAAACTGGAGGACCCACGCTTCTCTTTCAAGCCCATCTTACCTTTTTGAACAGACGGTCTGAATTATGCAACCGACAAAAATGACAGGAGTCCATTACCCAGCTGAGGGGAAAAATATCCTACAAACCAAGCACCTACGCCACAATCCACGGCTAACCCCCAGCTCCCCAGGCTAATGCACCCCACACAAACTCATCCCAGAAGAACTCCTCCCCAAAATCCCAGTGAACCGCAGGCTACCTACATCGCCTGTATGTCCACTCCACCGACTCCTCAAATGACAAAAGGCACACAGCCCTTGACCAATTCTGTCCAAAAAGCCCATTAAACAAACCCTACCCGATACTACCGTCAACACAGCCAAGAAACGAGCTGGTTTCACCAACACAAATCTTGCGGAAAACACTTCTTTCAGACGACATGTCCATGCCCTACCCAATGAATTCTCCAAATCTTATTTAAGGACCTGCTCTTTGGGGTCTCTTAGTTTCACCCTCCCACCTTACTCAAATCTCCCTGTTAACATTTCCCCAAGGCCAAAGAAAAAAAGAATAATAATCGCGAGCTAAACATTATCGTTTTAAAATAACAGCAGAGCTCCGAATTTCTTAAACATATAAACACACTACCCCAGACAACAAAGTAACAGAAAGACCTCGGCCATAAGGGTCCACTCAAGGCGGACAAAATCAAACCTACTTCTAACTAAATTGTACCCAGCAATTCGCAGCTACAGACAGCTCCTACCAATACCTCTAAGGCTGCAGGATACTCTAGCTGGGTGACTCCCTTCCGTATCGCCTATAATTCTTCGTTCTGAATTTCCCATCCAGCGCTCCCCAGGTCTCTAATATTCCGAACAGATTGAAATGAGAAAAACAGCTCCCAATATCGGAAGGGCTTGATGTGAATGAACCATCCTTCTAGATTTAACTTGCCTGCGCTTCCAAGAAAAGCGAATGACGATCTGGTCCAACGCAAACCCGCAAGCCTCTTAAGCGCTCTGTTCTATTGGAGCATTGTAAGGACCCTAAGTCCCCGATTTTCTAACTACTTAATCGTCCAATGCTCCCAAAAAAAATCACTCCCACACGAGTCATTAACTAGCAAGTCCTCCAGTATCGGAACTTGTCAATCTCCACAACTAATCCCCATATTGGAACCTTTCCTATCCGACCCGCAACTCCCCCTGTCTCCCCAAAAACATGACACCTTGTTCCGTAACATCTTTCCTTCCCCAGTTTCCAATGAAGCAAACTTCCACATCCCTTACACATTCGGAATCCTGTTATACCTTGCAGGCAGATACGATATCCCATCCATTATTTAAAAAACGACCGACCATTATTTAGTTCGCGCCTCTTCATTCACCAATCGAACCCACAGAATTTAAGTTGGACTGGGGTTTGAACTCACCTTATACTCGTATTCATGGTGAGCTCCTTCCACCAAAGACATCTAGAAAAAACCCTCCTAAAAGAGGCATTACAAAACCTAAACAAATCCTAGTGTATCGACATACCCTGCCCCCAGTTTGTTTCCCCCTCCTCGCCAGACCCACGCCTCTCAACCCTTCCCTCTCAACGATCCCACCATCTAACATACCCCCAAGTCAGCAGAGAGACAATTGTCTCGAATAGACCCACCACCATAATATTCATAACTCAATCATGAGACTACTTTCCCAATGGACTGTCGGCCTATTACTCTAATATCGACAACCTCTTGTGCAACTCTATTACACTAAACATATGTACACCAAATGTAACGATTGCGGAAAACTTCGACATTCATCGGATTCTCCAACCAATCTGAAATATAAATCGCCCTTAAACATCTATAGAAAAGTGACAATGACTAGGGAGGGGAGGAAAACCCATTCACAAATTCTATCCCCTATTTTCCCCATCCTCGATCAAACCAAACCATGCAAGTATCAGCCGCAAGTGACATTCACTTCCCATCGACAATTACTATATGTCATGGTCTACTTAGTCCGAGAGTGAAATTTTACTAGTCGACTTAACTATCTTTTTAAACACGACTCCCTACTCCCGTTTGGGATATACCTACGGTGATTCAACCTCCGGCCACCCACTTATGGTACCGTCAGAACTCATGTTCACTTTCATCCAGAACTCCAAGTTTAAATAGATCTCTTCTAACCCCCCTTTTCCCTGGGAGTGCACTCTAAACAGGGACTCCCTACCCTATGAACGTTTCTAGATACACATCACTTTCTTCTGGTATTTGAATTTCCTGTTGCTCCCTCCCTTATGGATCGTTTTACCTGTCCCGCTTTGAAGATTTAATTCGCCACGGCCCCAGGAATCATTACCCGAATAGCATAAATGAGCTTGTTCCAAGCCCAATCCAAAAACCCAACTCCAGCTGGTTATTACTCGAATCGGACTGTGGCTCCCGTTTTATCAGCCACAGCTATCCTTGTTTTTTCTCCTTTTTTTTAATTAAACCGATTTCAGGACTGCTGTGCATGAAGTCCTTTTGCTCTATCCAGAAAGAGTCAATTTCGCGCAGGCGGAAGCTATGCATTCCCGCATCTTCCTCAGCAGAGCGTCCGGCAACACCCCTGTTGGTCCCAAGAGTTGCGCACCAAGCCTAACGAGTGAAAGAAGAAACTCATCTACAAGCAATACAAAAAGACCCGTACCACCCCAAACAGGATTATTTTTAAAGCAGCCGCAGCGTGCGAGATCATCTGGCGAATTTAATCGTCAAACGCGTAAACAATATTTTCGAAATATAACATATCGACGTTAACTCCACAACTCCCCTCTTAGTGCATGAAAGGTACACAGGAAAAATTATCTCCGCGATCTACTATAACTCCTCACCCACATCCTCCGTTATGGGCCACTGCAACTATACGGCATCACGAATCCTCCGCTCCTTTCCGGTCAGTAGCGAAGTGCGTTAGTTAGAGGCTTCGTACCATTCGAGTTCCATTCCGCACCACTAAGCTTTCAAAAACTTAGGAACTGACACAGCACTGCCAAACTTTCAACAGCGAAAGAGGAAGATCATACTTACAACCTCTTTACACTTTGCAGAGATCAAACTGCACTGGCCAGTAGCAAAGACGTCTCTTGGTCCAGACATGATTTCGTATATCATGCTTCCGTCATCTATACATTCCCATCCCAGTCAGCATTTTGCTGGAATCTACATAAAGAATCTGGATCAATCCTCTTTTCCACCTATTTGCGAACTACAGATTTGTAATTCCTATCCCAAACCTGGGAAAATCCAAATAGCTGGCGAATAAACTAAAACTACTTCTAGGAACAGTCATACCTGCAAATAATGGAGAAAATGGTTCTCCGCGACCGCTTCCCCTACGTTTGGGGAGTCGCCAACGCTCTTTTCACAAAACTTTTCGGTTTGGCTTTCGCAAAAATCGTTCGCACCGCGTACCCCTTGTTTAAACAATAGGACCCCATACATCCGGATAGCCTTCTGCAACTGTCTCTTGGATGGTGCTGCCGTCTTCTTGACCTTGAAAAAGCTACGACACAAAACGTGGGAAAACGGGCCCTCCTTAAACTCCATTCCCGGTTTCCGCAACAACTCCCCTTTTTCACTTATAATTCTCTTTTGTCAACAGATCCATGCAAGTTCGCTGCTCTTCTATTCTGTCACGCCACTTTACTCTGGATGAGGCGTTCCGCAGGGTAGTGGATTTTTTAACGCTGCACTACTATTTGCTCTCCTGGGATTTATATGATATTTTACCTCTATTTCCAGCGGACTGTCAAATTTTTCTCTTAATAATGTCAGAATACTTAGCATTATACATAGCCTGTGCCAGGCTGCGAGGCTGCCATTTTCTGAACGGCAACTTCAACTAGCTATTTAGAAATATTTCACAGTGGTCTAGCTCCCATGGCTCTCCATTTTTCTCCACCAACCTCAAGCCAAGTGCCTTGTTTTAAGATAAAAAAGACATCGAAAAACTTGCCACCTCTCCAAGCAACCTAACCTCTTTAGGTTCGCCCATTCCTGATAACTTCACAGTCAAATTTTCTAGGCGTTTCATGCTAAATGACCACTAACTATATGCACCCGCTAATCTAAACACCTAAAAACAACTGTCATCGCACACCGGACCTGTTACGTCATCTCGCCTCAAAATCTTGGGTGCTATCGAAATCCCTTTTACGTCTTTTACGTCACCCTAACCGAGGTCGAAACTGGATTGATGCTGTGCAGTATAATCGTCAGAGCTCCAACAAACCACTACACTAACCCTGTTAGATCCCATCCAAACGATAGCACCGTATCTCCACTCGCGCAGGCTTTCTTGTCGATCGTCCCCCCAAGTTGAGGCTTGAAGCAGTGAATCTAATGTTGATGCCACTCGCTCTTCGAAGAAATACATATGCCTGTACAACGTTATCTTCGTTTTGAAACCCCAATACCGTCGCTCTGACACCACTATCTGCAGAGACCACACGACTACCTCAGAATCCTAAATTACTGCCATTGCAAATACGGTTCATAACATCTTTAAGTTCCTCAACATCCCCCTTTTCAAAAGCTGCTGCCTTTCTCTTATGACGAAGAGTACACGCCTTGGCTATTTCCCCCTCCCCTGCTTGGCTCGCGACATTCTCTCCTCCAAATCCTAGCCATCTGCTGCCTGGTAAAAGCATCATTCGTCTCACCCGCAGTTCACATGAATTACTCCAATGTTTCGTACTGAGCTCTAACAACAGGACAGTGTGGGGGCTTCTGCTGTCTTTCCTACCGCAACCTCTCCCCTCCCCCCTTATGCTTCAAATTTACCAGCAAATTAAACGGCTTAATGATGCCCTTCCTCGAATTCTAACCATAACAAGATCCTCAATATGTCGTTTATTCAGATCGCTTAGCGCGCTACAAGCGTTTAAAAAGCCTCCTATTCTAAAACACAATGTATCAGCTACACCAATTCTACATACTATCGACCAGAAACAAAATTATTTTATTTATTGGACCCCCTCTCATGTAGGGTAACTGCAATGACAATCCTGACGAGAGGCCCAAAAAATGGCCCGCCTCCTTCTTCTCGAAGTTGTTCCAGTTACCTCCCGGATGCCATTCAAGCCGCCTCCCATCAACTGCTTACTATCCTGCTCTCCGGACGGGCTCTCGATCTTTGGCAAGAGTCTGGACGAGTATCGGGGGAAGGAAATCTCAAAACATAAAGCCGAACATCGTTGAGTGGTTTTCCTCCCACGACGAAAGCGCTTACATGAGTGATACTTGCACGCCTGCATTTGCCACACAAATATCACGCACAGTCACTATATGTCACGAGCCCTCCCATTTGCAAATTTTTGCCGTCGCCACATCCCGCAAAAATTGTTCAGCATATCTTCTTGATTTTCCCCATCTGACCCTATTCGCGTCGTTATTTTCTACTTTACGTCATAACCCTCTAAAAAGATGCTATCCCAGAATGCTTATCCTTGAATCTTCCACTTAAGCAGTACACTATTTTTCTAATGTTCATCTTCAGACTTGAAGTGAATCTTTCTTGTATTAGCATGTATTTTGTTATGTAACTTAAGACTATATTTAATACAAAGGAGTTAAATTTTATTTAGTTTTTATTTATTTGGACTGACAATTTTCGATTTTATTTGTGTAATAACACAATATCCTTCTCTGACATTGAAACATATAATGACAGGGCCCTCCCATGGTGCGGATTTTTCAGCCAGGGCCGCTTCATTGTGTAGGCCGTGGGTGATGTCCTGTCTACCTAACTCAAAAAAAAAAAAAAAAAAATAATATATTATATATATATATATATAATATTATATATATATATATCATATTATAAATATACATATAATATATATAATTATATATATTATATATATAATTATATATATATTTAAATTTCAAAAATCAAAAGTTTTGATGCCAGTAGTAATCATAGTTAAAATGCCTTAATTAAATGAGGGACTTATGTCCTTTTAATAGAAGAAATGATTCTTCAGATGTTATAAGATATTTATCAAAATTGTTACAGATTTGAAATAGCAAATTCTAATAAATTATGATAAATACTGTTAAACATCTGAGAAATCAATTTTCTTCATTTTAAAAGAATCCTAAAAGTCTCATTTGAATTAAGGCATTCTAACCCTACATATTATACTGTAATTAATATAAATCTATATATACTATATTATTATATATATTATACTATCTATATAACTATATATTTATCCCTTTAATATTACTACGCTTAACTTATATATAATATATATATATATAACTATATAATTATATATATAATATATACTATATCATATATATATATATATATATAAGATATATATACCTACAATATATATAATATAATTTATAATATATATAATATATTTATAATTATATATATGATATATATATATAATATAAACTCAATATATATATATTTTAATAAATATATAAATATATATATATAATTATATCTCAAAGAAGTATCAATAATATATATTTATATATATATATAATAAGTACATCAAATATAGATATAATAATATATATATATATAATATATTATAAATATAGTACCATATATCTTGATTTTAGGCAAAACCTAATGATAGTAACAGGTACATTGAGGAAATAAAAACTGTAGTTCTAAATTTATAAGATCCATGATGACATTATGATTAACTTAAACTTGAAAGCCCGATGAGTAATAAACGTGATGAGCTTCTGTGTCGTTTATTTAAATGTTTAGGATTAGTTTTTTCCGCTTAAGCAGGTGTGTTGTGGTTTATTTAAGTGTCTCCATTTTATTAATTTTAAATAATATTTACCAGCGTAAACGATTAATTAGAGAGAATTTATGGTGCGACTTTTGAACTAAGTTGTTATGGGGCGGGGGGCGGTGAATGTCCATGCATAGTCAAAAGTTGAAGTCCAAGAAAGTGAGTTGGTTTATGAGAGGGGAGTTTATCATTTGAAAGATAAATTATTGGCTGTTATATTCGAATTCTTTTATCATGTAGGAAAGTACGTTTGAGAGGATTTTTGCGAAGATGCTGTCACTCTGTTCATTGTCAGCCTACTTCTTCCAGTTTAGCCTTATATTTACTGGTTGTAGCTCTGTGTGGCTCATGCTTCTAGAGATTAAGGATGTGAGCTTTAATTGGAAATCCATGACATAAGCTACTAATTTTTTATGAGGAGGATGTGGTTAGGAGTCATGCAAAAAATTTTATAAAAATATTGGTGCGAGGATGGCACCTTGGGACTATCCATAGTACCACATATTTGTATGTGTAGGAGAGTATCGTCCTCTTACGAACTTAGGCTTGTTCAACCTAGAAGAAAAATTATTGTTTTTGGTAATGTCATTAGTATTTTATCTATTATAAATATGTAGGGGACGTATTGCGAAATGCCTTTAATATTATAATGTTACTAGAGCGGTGAACAAGAGGGGCTGGTGGGGGGACGGAGGATTTGTTTAAGGCCATCAGGATCTGTGTTGATCATTAGAGAGAGTAGTTGATGTTGTAGAGTGTTGTCTGTCTAAATCCATATTGTGAGAGAATAAGGGACCAAGAAGTGAACACTTCCAAATGAAATACACCTTTAATACTTGAATAATTTTTTTCTATACTTTGAATAATTTTTCTAATTACTTTGAATAATTTTCTAACTACTTGAAATAAGTTGGAGCCAGTGAATACTTAGGTCTTTATATGAAGTCTGATCACTTAAGTAGCTTTACCAGCTTTCAGTATAGGAATTTGTTGGCTATAAGAAACATTTAAGAAATTTAAAGAGACAATAAAGAAGCCCAACATGGGCCGTACATGACGGTCCCAGTCAATCTTAATAGACCAATCACGCTCAGTCAAAGCTATAAAGCACCCTAGCCTTGTCAATACTTACTTTGATCAGGTTTATGCACATCCCAACTAGCAACACTATACCAAGTTTCAAAATGATAGCTTTATAGTTCGCCAGAGCCAGTGGTGACGCGCAGTGTTTCTTGAGAACTACATCTGCTAAAGTGGGCTACCAATAACTGACAATAATACATATTATTATATATATATAATATAAAGATATTATATATTATTACTTATATATTATATATATTATATAATAGATATATATATATATATATATACCTTATATATATTATATAGTATATAGATAATATATATAATAATATATTAAATATATATAGGGACATGTACCGAACCAGTTCTGGCCGGACACTCGATTTTTTTAAAAAGTTCCGTTCGCCGACGTGTACCGGAAGCTTTGCCGGGCTTTTGTCAAAGGCTGTCGGGAAAAAAAATATCATAACTTGTTTATCATTTACTCAGTTATGATTATGCAAAAAATATAAAAACATTGATTCCTTTAAAATAAGATAAATAAATGAAAACGGAAGGAATTTTTCGCTTAGTAAAGCGATTTATAAGTGAAATGGTAATGTTCACGGAGGATGACCCAATTCACACTACTTTGTTTAATAAACAAAGGTAACCACGTGGATTTGCTGATAGGCGAACCGAAAAATGAGATTTGATCAAATTGATCAAACTCAACTTAAAAATGCTTCAACTAATTATAGTAATTAATAGACTAATAGGACACAGTTTCTTAAAGTTAACACAGAAAAGTTAATCACAATTCACAAATATTGTATTCTTTCTCAAGTGTAAATATGGTTTACTCAGATTTTTTTTAAGCAATTGAAGAGTGGTAAGCCGTGTCTTCGTGTTTGTCATTTGTGCTGCACTCGATAAGAAATGCTTACCAGCGGAACACGAATTGTCTTGCATAAAACGAGTGCTTGTTACAAAAATTGGCAGATCGGCTTTTAGATGGACGCGGGTTTGAATAAAAAAAATAAAAAATAAAAATGGTTTATATTACAAAAAAATTTATCAACTATTGCTGATGGGTTTATCTATTTAGAGAAATTAAGATTTAAAGTTAATTTTTATGAATATATTTCTTGCACTTCAACACTTAATATAAACATCAGTTTGTTTACATGTTTCGTAAGAATAGACTAAATTCGGCAAGCAAGGGGAAATAGCAACCTACAGATAAGAAATTCCTTACGTTTGTGGAGCATTTTTTGATTTTGCAATTGACAAAAACGAACGCAAACGTGAGCATTTCTTACGTTGCGTAAGACAAAATGCTAAAACGAAAACGGCCTAAGACAGAGGAGGAGAGAGAGATGATGGATATGAGAGAGAGAAGAGTGAGAGAGAGAGAAAGATGAGAGAGAGAGAGACGAGGGGGAAGAGTAGAAGAGTGATGATCGAGAGAGAGAGAGAGAAGAGAGAGAGAGGCTACCCGGTTTTTTTTATACAAACTCGATCGACAATATATCGTGTTACAAACTCGAGCAAAAATTTCTACCTTTTTTTTGCTCAGCGATATCATTTTCTGAATTTTAAACTTTGAAGGCCCGTTGAACTTTATATTATAGTATATTCCTATTTTACTTAATAAAATTTATATCCGCTTATCCAAATCTTGTTATAGAACTAATACAATTATGATTATGGACAAGGACTGCCAGATACTCCTTTAGAACTCACTTGTTAAATTAGACAAGTTTTTCAGTATTGAATGTGTGTAAGGTGTACGGGAGTCATAAGTTCCGTTCCGGTCGAACTTTTCCAAGTTCCGTTCCGCCGAACCAAAAATTCTGGTTCCGGTACAACCCTCAGTAATAATATATATAATTAAATATATATATATTATGTATATATAAAGTATATATTATATAGTATATATAGATATATATTATATAGATATAATAGTGTATATAATATATATATTATAACACCACTGGTTAACCGAAACCATACCTATTCTCTACAGCTGCATCGGGTGCCCAGGCTGTACTTGCTTCGCGCTATTATCAATAATTCATCACGTTTATTAACAAATAAAATAAACTTAAAAAAATTAGATATTATTAATATATATATATATAGAATTATAATATAGTATATTATATATATATATATATATAATAATATATATATAATATATATATATAAATTTATATTTATAATATATAATATATATATATATTATATATATATAATATATATATTAATATATATAATATATATATATATAATATAAGTATACTATTATATTATATATTTATAGATTATATATATATATAATAATATATATATATATATATATATATATATATAATATTATATAATTATATAGCGCTGTTTTCGTTTTTATATCTTTGCTTACGAAACGTAAAGGAATCTCGAGTTGCGTTCGTTTTTGTCAAACTACAAAGAAAAATCTCAAGAAATGCTCACCAAACGTAACAATTTCCTTAATACTTTAAAGTGCTATTTCCCGTGCTGTCGAATTAAGCTGTTCCTTACGAAAAATATAAACAAACAAAATGGCGGCTTGGTGAATGAATGTTTCATTTTGCAAAATCAGCTTTAAATCTAATTTCTTCAAATGGATGAAACTGGTAAGACAAATAGTATCAATATTTTTAATATTAAACCTATATATTTAGATTTCTCTTGTATTCCAAAACCACATGCTCCATCACTAACAGCAGATTCCAATGTGTAAAAAAACAATAGTAACCTAGAGGAAACGCGGTCGTTTAAACAGAAATAGAGATAAAACTGTGTGAGGGCATTTTCTTAGCGAGCGTAAGCACAAATGTCACAATTGACAAAAACGAAAACTGTCTAAATTAAAGCAAAAAAAAAAAAATACTAAAAATTATTCATCGCAAATGCGTTTCGTATTATATACAATATTAATTAAGGAGAGAGACTAAACTAGTCAGTACGTGTTAGTAGAGCTTACTACTCTATATTGATATCGCGAAGTGTCCCACACTAACTTTACTTGTCTAATTCTCTTATTTCTATCTCATTTAATCATAAAATTGTGAGTCTAAGTCCCGCATACACAAGCCTTTGTTGTTTGTTCTGATTGAAAGTTTTTCCATGAAGAAATCACCTTTCTCCGTAAATTTTCTACCTTTAGCCTTTATCTTTAAACCTTTCTTGATAAACTTGTTACTCGTTTCTCGGATAACACTTGTCGCCCTTAAACTACTGCATTGATGTTCCTAAACTTCCTGTTATGCTCGCTCTCCCTAATTGACCCTTTCCCAGTTGACTTCACTTTCAAGATTTAGTGAACATCTCTAAACAAAACTTTCCACAATGGAAGTTTCTTATACCTTTATTAAAAAACAACTCAATGGCATCTCTTTCGATTAAAGAAAGCATACAAGAACTTGAGTCACAACATCGTTACACAATATAATGTCCAACTGTAACATCGACCTATGTAGTCAAACTTTCCTATAACTTAAAGATGCGAGCCATCAAACACAGACATTTCCTTTCGAGCTACGTTCCCATCTCTTCAACCCAGAGAATTTAGCTGTCAGAGATCCATATGACTTCAATAGGCACCGTATATGTCTCAAATTTCATTCTTCAAAATTGCTTTCTAAAGGTGAAGAACTTAAAAAATTGGAATTTTTTAGTAAAAACACTAAAACCTACAGCTTAGCCATCCATAAGAATTCTTTGCACTTCTGCTTGGCGTGTACTAATAGCCTGAATTTCGTGCAATAAACGAACACGATTTACTACGCGAGGTTTATTTTTTTTTTGCAAAACAAGTGAAGCTACTTTTCGCTGATGGATCCGTCGATTCGATAAACAGAAATAACAAAAAATAACATAAATGTTATATTACAAAAATTGATCAACTCCTGGATGGAGTTATGAAAATGCAACATTAGAATTTAAGCTGATTTTATTTAAAGAAACATTCATCAATTCAAAACGTGCCTACCTTTGATTGCATTTTTTGGTTTATACTTTGTAAAACTACAAAATTGAAGCAAGCACAGGAAAAAGCAACCTTATAGAATTAAGGAAATTCTCTACAGTCTTGTAAGCATTTCTTACTACGATTTTGCGCAAAGTTTACCAAAAACGAATGCAAACTCGAGCATTTCTTACGTCGTAAGCACAAATGCAAAAACGAAACGCCTATATTAACATACAATAGTAGGGAAAACTATCAGACAATTTCGGATATATATATATATATATATTATAATTATATATATATATATATATGATATATATATATCTATATATATATTTATATTATATATTATATAATATATATACTTTATGTATAGATAGTATTATTTACAATAGTAGAAATATAAAGAAATATATTAAATGAAAAAAAATTTAAAAAAGAAAAAAAATTTTGAAAACTTTTAATTCTAGAATAATTTTCTAGTCATTGAAGAAATCTTTAAATTCTCTTTCGTCTATAGCAATGGCTCCGGAAAGCCTCCTTCTAGCAAATCTAGCTTTCCGTGAATGTGTTGATAAGCTGAAAAACCTGTTCATTCTACCTAACACCACCTACAGCAATCGGACATGGTTACGTGTATATTATATATATTAATATATATATATATATTATATATATATATATAGTATATATATAATATATAATTATATTATATATAGTATATATATATTATATACGTATATTATAATATATAATATATATATATATATATAATTATATAATTATCGAAATCAATTTAAGACGCAAAATGTGTGGTATCGTTAAGTTATCGGCAAATTCTACCGATACCGTGACTATTACTCTCAAAATGCCCGATTAACCGAAACCCATGTATACGTGCCATCACTAATAATATATATATATATATATATAATCTATATATTATATATATATATTATATATTATATATGTATTATAGTATATATATATATATATTATTATATTATATACTATATTATTATATATATATATTATATATATATATATATATATGTGTGTGTGTGGATGGACATGACATCCGCATTTGCGGAAACATCCGCACCTAAATGACATCCGCATCCCGCAATCCTCTTGAAAATGGAGGGGAGTGAGGATTTTTCTGACATTTGAATAAAAATTGCATATAAAATAAATATTATTTCGCATCTTTATCATGGGAGTTTATGAAAAATTGTAATTTGAATCGATTATATGTTATATTAATTATATATATATATATAGATATATAGTATATAATATATAATATATATTATATAATATATATATATAACTATATATATATATTATATATAGTATATAATCTATATAATATATATATAATCATGTCATGTCATGTTCATACTATAATCTATATATATATATATAAAATATATATAATATTATATTTATATATATATATATAATATTATAGTATATATACATAATATATAATATTAACTATTATAGTATATATATATTATATATATATATTATAATATGGGCGTAGGCAGATTTCATTTAGCGTGGGCAAAATCACCTAAAAGATAATAATATATATATATATTATACTATATATAATATATATATTATATATATTTTAATATCATATATAGATATATGATATATATATAAATATATATATAATATATATTAAGCGTATATATAATATATATATAATTAGGCCTACTATATTATATATATATATAAATTATATATAATATAATATATCATATATATATATATAGGTATATAGATTATACGTATATAGTATATATATATATATATATATAGATACTATATAGATATATATATAGAATTAAAATTGGATTCAAACTTTTTCTAAAACACAATCAAATCGTTTCGCAATCGGTCTGTACCATCCGCCCGATAAGGAACTCTCAAACCTCAGAAATTCTTTCTGAAACAGTCATTTTTTCAAAATCGACAAAACCATTAATCCTATATTTTCTTTGCTGACAATCGCATTTTATCGTTTCAATATGTAGACAATTAATTTTTTTTTGCATCCACCACAATCTAGTGGAGAATACTTGCAGAAGAGGCATAAAACTCTTTAGTAAAAAAAACATTAGCTTTTAATACATAGTAATTACTACCGTCATTGATCTATTGATTGAGTATCTTTTCAGTTTTCTACTAATAAACCATTTAAAACGTCAAATTCAAATTTATATTAATGTTCATTTTGCTTCGCAAATTAGGGATGCTATGATTCCCCTGCTGCCCCCCTGTTTAAAATATATATAATATATCACTATATATATATATATATATTAGTGTATATATAATATATATATATCTATATAGTATAATATATATATATCATATATTATATATATATATTAATATATATATAGTATGATATTATTATATATATATATTTATAATTATAATATTATATATATAAGTATATATTTACTATAACTATATATATATATCATATAATATATATACTATATATATTAGTAATAAGTATATTTATATATATATATATATATATATATATATATATATATATATATATATATATAATTTTTAATTTCAAACTCAAAGAGTAAACATCCGCATCCTCATTCTCTTTAAGATCCGCATCCTCTTTCTGCTTTAAGATCCGCATCCGCAAACAGTCGAATTTTGACATCCGACGGTAACTAATTATATATAATAATTATACTATATATATATATATTATATAATATATATATATATTTAGTATTATATAGATATAATATATATATATTATAATATAGATATATACTATAGTCTCTATTCTGTTTTAGACTCGTCCAGTTTAATTTTTTTTTTTTTTTTTTTAATATATTCTACTATATGATACCACAATAATTTTCAGTGGTAACGGACATTATCAAAATTCAAGTATTTATTATTTTTTTAATTTATCACATTTTTTTAATATTTTTTTATAAAAATGAAATATCTCCAAAAAAGTACGACACTTACAGAAAAAACCATTACATATTTGGAAATCAGCGTATAAAGTTTATTACACAAATGTAAAAAAACAAAAAAAAAACAACTTTTTTTCTCATAAATAATATCTCAAAAACTTACAAACACTTACAGAAAAACCAATTACAGATTTGTGGAATCAGCGTATAAGCTTATTTATAAAAGTAAAAAAAAGTTACTAAAAAAAAAAATCGGCAAAAAAAAAAAAACAAAAAATTATGGGGCTCGAGCGAGGGGGACAGAGGGGGGGACGTTTTTCCATACCCCGTAGGAGGCGGAGGAACCCCCCGCGACACCCCAAATACCAAAGCCCGCGGGGTTCGAGAACCCACCCGGAGGGGGGAAATAGTCCTACCTGTAGTTCCCCCGGAAGCCGAGAGACGACTCCTGCCATCTTTGCGACTTACCCTATGAAATATTACTTTACGTAAAAAAAAAAAAAAAAAAAAAAAAAAAAAGTAAAAAACTGACGGAGTCGAAACGGAAAGCCTTATATTGTGAATCATGTCTCGTTACACTGAAAATTGTAATTATAGACTTACCAGATAAATATTAAAATTAAAAAAAAAAATTTTCAAAAACGACGGATCGCTAATAACAATTTATACCTAATATATAATATTAATATATATATTATATATAGTTATATATATATATATATAGATATATTATATCTATTATATTATATATACTATAATATTATATATATATATATATATACTATTATATATAAATATATAATAGTATATTACTATATAAATATATATATAGATATATATATTTACATATATTATTATATATATTCCACGACACTAGATTAAAGTCTGAATCTTTCTTTTCAAATATAAATAATTAATTCTATATAATATTTGATAAGCTCTCTTTTGTTGTAATTAACCTGTCGATATTAATATGCCTATTCCTTACAACCCCCTCCCCTTAACAACTAACTCTCTCGTCCTCTCTCGCTCTCCTCTCCTCTCTCTCTCTCCTTCTCTCTCTCTCTCTCTCTCTCTCTCTCTCTCTCTCTCTCTCTCTCTCCTCTCTCTCTTCTCTCTCTCTCTCTCCTCTCTCTCTCTCTCTCTCTTCCTCTCTTCTCTCTCTCTCTCTCTCTCCTCTCTCTCTCTCTCTATCTCTCTCTCTTCTCTCTCCCTCTCTCTCTCTCTCATATTATATTTATAACAAATTAAAAAACGTTCACATTTTTTTTGTGATCTTATAAAAAGAACTGCTTAGTAAAGCAATTTTTTGTTGAGAAACACTTCAAGACAATTACACTCACTATCGCTCATGTACCACACGTTTACCTTTATGACTATTACTATTATTTATATAGCCGATATATTAATATATATAATATATAATATATATAATATATATATATACTATATATATAATATATATATATATATATATATATTAGTTATATAATATATATATATATATATATATATATATCTAAAGATATATTAGTATATATATATATAATATGATATATATATATATATCAGATGTGGGGCAACCCGCACATTATTGGTAGTCGCTAGCGCACCTCCGCCCACCTCGAGAAAACGTATTCGCTTAGCGCTCCTCCGCCACCTATTCCAGACAATCAAACTTCCAGCCATCGCAAGTCCGCACGTCCGCACGTCTTTCGCTAATAAGCCACTTCACAAAAGGTTTTAATATAAAATACTAAATAGTTTAAAACAAACAAATTATTTATAATATTATATGAAAATTGAATGATATTTCAAAATCTCAAGATTTTCCTCTTCCTCCTCAATGTCTTCTCAAGACAAGAGCTCCATATTCCTTTTCAAAAGATTAGCGCTCAAAATTAAAGGAGTTAAGCTGACCTCTGCCTCAAATATCTCCACCAATACTAATATTCGCTCTACAGCAGCAGCACTAGCGATAGAGTTATTATATTTTAGAAACAAGTTTCAACAAATTTCTGTCGCTATGCTGAAAGAAAAGTGTCCTTGGTGAGAGAGTTGCTGTTAGTCGCTTTCCAGCAGTCCATTAGCCTAATTTAAAGTCCATCACCTAAATCATGCTGCCTCCTCTGAAATATTTTTGACCACCCTGTCCACCATAAGAGAAGGTCTATTTCGTTAAAGATTTTAGTAGAACCATGAAAGCCTCGACGCCAGCAGAGTCGATGCTAATGCTACGTATCAGCTCGGAGCGTACTAATATAATATATATATATATTATAATATATTATAAATATATATATATATATATTATAATATATATATAATATTATATATAATATATATTATATAAATATACTATATTAATATATATTATATATATATATTATAATATCTATATATATATAGGGCGTTTTCTTCATGAATGCAAAGCATGCAATGAAATGCGACGTTGCCGTAAAGTAATAAAAAAATACGGCATCTTGTTATACTTCGGTTGGGATGAAAATAACAAATATAAATATTATAAAATTATTTATAATTTAGTAAATTTTATTAGCTGGCTTTAAATGCAATCAAATTCAGAAAAAAATCCGCTTCTAAATGCAAACTAGCCCTTATTCTATTAGTAAATATGCCAAATGCAATGCAAAATTGAGAATGACAGACTTTGCTTATAGATTTGGCGAAAACAATTTTATCATAATAGGCCTTATCGCATGACTAAATACGGCCATTATTATTTTTTTTTAGATTAATGCCTTTAAACCAAAGTTATTTTTCTGCTTCAAAGGAGAAAAATTAATGTATTTAGATCTTAAATCAAAGGGAATAAGGGTTTTTAAATTTAAGGTGGCTTTTTTGTCACATACGCCTTTATCATCAGTACGCATTGTCATGTTAGTTAATATATATATATAATATTATATTATATACCGATTATATATATTTATATATATATTTATACCCCCAGAGCGAATAGACCTTCCTCGCATAAATGCGTATGATATATAAATAATAGATATATTAAGATAGACCCAGACCCTCGCGAAGGAGAATAGGGATTATGTAGTCCCCTCGAACCTCTGACTTATGAAGACGTCGTATCCTTTAACCGTCGCGACGTATAGAGGAACTCACTAACGACTTCATACAAGGCTGAGAGGCAACAATACAGTCACGATCGAATATTTAGACTTGTCGATCGGGCAGCGACCATTACGTACGTGTTTGGCCTCCTACCACCCATCAGTCAGACGCGTTCTCCAGTCACTTCGCTTACTTATTCAGCGCGACAGCATCTTCGTGTTTTCACCTGAGTATTCCGATTTCCATCTATCATTTTCATGTCCCCTCAATGTCGGAAGACGTTTCTCCCCTGCTTCTACGCTCCAGCATTCCCCGATGCGATCCGGCCCATGTCAGCTAGTTTCAAACTCGCCTTTCCTACTTCTCCACGCGCCGTCGGGCCGCTCCTACTCAACTATACGTCATCCTCCCCCAGCCGAGCACACTTATAATTCTATTTACTCCGAGCGGAGATAATGAATATAAAATATATATATATATATATATAAGTATATATATATTTATGGTAAATATCTAGGAAGGTCCACAACCATATCTCAAAAACTACAAAAAAGCTACCGGGAAAAAGAATACATTGCTGGAATCATGGCAAATTAATAATGATATTATATAATATTATATATTAAAAAAAAAAAAAAAAAAAAATCTCGAAAACTACAAAGCTACAGGGAAAAGGAAAAATTATCTTGAATCCTTGTAAAAAAATGTAAAAAAAAAAATATAAAAAATTAAACATAAAATATAAAAATAGGGCTATTTTTTTGGGGGGGTGCGGGGACATAGTATATTTTAAAGGTATTACAAGGCAATTTAGGGGCTCGAGCCGACGGAACTCAGTTGGGGGGGCGTCTTTCCAATTACCCAGTAGCGGGAGGCGGAGGAAGCCCCCGCGACACCCAAACTCCAAAGAGCTGGGGCGGGTTTACGTCTTTTGATAATTTGGCATTTTGTTACAATGTTTGAATGGCATAAAATTTAAAACTATACAATATTAGTTTTCCTCAAAAGGCCTTTTAACAATCTTTAAAAATTAAACTTTACCTTCTTTACTTTAACCTTCTCCACGTTTTCGATCTGAATTGGCTATGGCTATCTAGAAACCAAATTTTTGACTAGAAATAATTGTTGACAAAATCCTACAGTATTTTAGTAGAGTAAAGATTTCAAATGCCCTTAAGGAACTCTATAGACTAGTTAATTTAACTCTCACGATACCATATATCACGTCGAGGCTGTTTGAAACGCACATCTTTTCAGCTCTCAAAAGAGAACTAAAACTATTGAGAACCTCTCAAATGAAAGTAAGATTGTCAGATTTCCTAATATCGATAGAAAAAAATTATCTTAAGAAACATGAGAATAATAAGACAATTCTTATAATTTAAGTAATACTAAGAATTTTGTCATAACACAGGAAATAATTTCCAATTTCAAGTAAACCATTCCTTAATATTTAAAGTACCAGAAGTATATATAATATAATATATAATATATTATATATATTATATAACTTATAATGACATATATATATATAGTATATTTATAATATATATAATAGGAAATAATATGTTCTCCTTTTGTATATATAGTATTTATATAGTATCTATATAGATCCTAATTGTTATTTTCTTGGATCAAACTAATTTCAGCAGCAGTGCGGCAATATACAGGACGCAGGAATCGCCATGACTGAGATATATTTATATGTATAGATATTATATTACTTAGACTACTTATATATACAAGTAATATTACATATAGATTACTTAATTTTATTACAATAACTAAATGAAATAACTATTACATATATATACTAGATAATAGATATATTACTACAACTATATATACTCAAGTTATACTAGTATATACTATATTACTTTTGTTTATTGTTTGTATATATATATATATACTATATATACTATTATAATATATATACTATATGTACGTAGAGTAATGATATATACGCTAATAGGATATATTATATATTATATATAATATATATATATATATATATATAAATAGATTACTCTATATAATATATATATATAGTATTAATATATATATACTATATATATTATACTATATTATATATCCGCCAAATAATTATAGGCTAAAATACAAATTATTAAAGTTACAATGGTGAAAGAATTTCTTAACTTTTGTAAACTTAAAATTTCACTTCATATTACACCTATCTACTACCATTAGAGCATGAGATTTGGTTTTGGAAGTTCTAATATTAAAAAATCTGAAGTCTTAGACTAATAGTATATAATAGTGATAAACATGAAATCAGAATCATTTCTTTTATTAAAAAGTTATTGTATAATAAACCTACTACCTGTCATCGGTCGAACAATAAGACGAAACTTTTTGATCCGCACGTGCAAGTCCGCTAATTTCTTGACGACTCCGCACCTCCGCTAAAAATTTTTCTCTTTGAAATGTACTATATATTAATATATTATATTTATATATACATGTTAGTTTGTTATTATTATATATATATTATATAATATATATATATATATATATATATATATACTATTAATATATTAGTATATATTATAAACTATATATATTATATTAGATATATAGGCCAGTGTTCGATTAAGCATCATGTATCTTAAAAACTTTAATTGCTATCAGTAAACAGAAGAAATACAATTCTCAATCAGCCCCATCCGTAAATTTATTTATGAAAAATTATTTAACACAGAAATAAAAGAGAAATTGATTAAAAAGAAAAATAGTGCATATAATGGAAAAAACATACAATCAGAATCATTTTTCACATTAAAGGTAAATGATCATCGAAATCGTAAAGCTCCTTCACTGCACAAAACATTATACTATTTATATATTATTATATATAAATTGATATATAGATATTATATATATAATAATATATTAGTAGTTATATAGTATATATATACAATATATATATAGTATATAATATAAATAATACTATTATGGAGAAATTTACATTTTCACATCCAAACAATGCCGTCTATAATTTAAAACTGCTTATATTTTGTGTCCCATCCGATAGAGGCCAGAAGAGGATTTGAAATTGTAACGGGTAGAGGCATCCAGAATGCCTTATTTGAGAGAGTCTGCTGAGATCTGGCGTGGCGAGAGGATGACATCAAACATCGTCTCAATATTCCAAAGCCTATTGAATAAACAATTATTATAATAATTATAGCTCCTAGTCTAAAAATATTATCATTAATTGCCAAGTTAGAACAAAAGCATTAACCAAAATTAGCAGCATAAAAATTACCCAATGTCAATGCCTAATGCGTTGTCAATTTAACCGCTAGTGCTTGATCATAAATAATCGGCTCTAATCGTGTTATCAAATAATTATCCTTACATTACTTGAAATCACCTTGAAATTGAATATCATTCATCTGTCATCATTTTATATTTCACGCGCACATTAATAAACTTCAAAGCAGAAAAACCTTTTCTAAAAGCTACTTCATTTATTTAATTACTTATTTTTCTAATATGCCTGGTTGCAATGCAGTGCATCAATTTGGTTGATCCCGGGTGACGCAATACCTTGAACCTTCAACATTGATTGCAACTGAATAAAGTTATCGTATCAACGCGCCTAAAAATTTCTAAGTAAAAAACAGTGACAATGAAGAAACAGTGCTTATTTTAAAAAAAAATGTGAAAAAAATAGTGAAAAAAGTGAAATTATTGTGAATAAAAAAAATAAAAGTTTGAAAATACAATTACAAAATAATAAAATAAAGAAAACAAAAAAGAAAAATACAAGAATATTAACGGTCAAATTTTCTGTTGCTACCCAAAATTCAAAAAGCATCAATTATAAAACTTTGAAAAAAAAAAAAAGAAAAAATGAATAAATATAAAATAAATAAAAAAATTGCAAATTGTATTCCAAATGTAATAATTTTAGAAAGATAATCGTAACCACAGGTAAATTAATCTGATAATCTTTTATAAAGGTTTTCTATAATTTCATGATAATCTATTTCAGTTATAAACGTACGAGCGAGACGTCCTTCGCCAAACGATAGAAAATTCTATCTCTGTAATTGTGTCTCTCACTAATAATATTTTCATAATTAAGGGTTCTCAAATTTCCCAGTTGACCTAAACCGAAATTTACCTTACAAAGATATTAAAAATTCAAAATCTTAACAAAATACCTTATTACTTATAATTAAAATTTGATTGCAATAGCAATATGCTCGTTTTTATATATCTTTTAATCTCTAAAAATAAATATTGACAGGGAGTGAATGAAAATGTCTTCTTGAAATCCGGTAATTATTGCCGTTTAAGCTTAACTTTTGAGTGTGCCGTATAAAGCAGAATTTAGCGATAATAAAGGATACCAAGAATGCGTTTCCATTCACGAAACTTTAGAAAATGTGTAGGCTTATTTTATATATCAGAGTAATAAAATAAAAGTCTTTAAAAAAACCCCCCAAAAAAAAATGGGGGGGGGGGGAACACACACCTTTTAAAGGGGGGGGGCCCCTCTAGCGGACAGCTTCCATCTCACTCTGATAGGAAAAAAAAATGTATACTTAAATTTATTAGTTTGAAATTGTTAATCAAAATAATTAATTTGCAAGTGAACTATACATCCAGAGGCAAAATTTCCTCTCCTAAATAGTTGGTAAAATTCTATCTCTAAAAATTTCAAATTTTAAAAATTAATAAATGTATTTTAAAGTTACCCAAAAAAAATTGGGGCGTACAGAAAACAGAAAATAACAGCCTCCGACAGAAAATGGAGTTAAGACTCGTTAAAGCTGACCGAAAATTGCCTCTCGAAAAAAAAAAAAAAGAGAAAAAGAGAGAAGAAACGAAGAAATTGTTTAACCATTAAAGAAGATGAACCGCTAATGGCGAGAATTACATAAAATTGACCTTATTACTTTATAATCTATAATAATTCAATAATAATAATTATTCTAATTTTAAACAAAAAAATGCTTTCACCTCTTACGCCCGCCAGGATTCTATAGAGAAAATTTGGGCGTTTCTTATTGAGAGAATTGTTAGAAAGAAAGAAAGAAGAATGAAAATAGAAACAGACGAAAATTTGAATGATATGAGACATGCACTATAGCATATTCGAACAATCTGCCTGAAAACTTTTAACTCTGGACGATAAAGAAAGTTTATTAAAGGTTCTGGCGCTAAAGAAACTGTAACTTCCCTCTAGGCTATTGTAGCGATCTTCTTGTGCTGATTTCGATGCTCTTATTATGTAAAATTATAATAGATTTATAGTAAGGTTACATGTGCATATATTGCAATTATCAACATCATAATACTCTTATGCTGTTTTATTGCAATTATGGCAGTCTATCCCGTCGGTGATTTGATGTTGAGATAATCTAACATTTTCACATCCAAACAAGCCGTCTATATATATTTAAAACTGTTACTATTTGTCCCACCGATTAGAGGCCAAAGATTTAAATTCGTACGATAGGAGGATCCTGAAATGCTCTATTGAGAGATGCTGAGATTTGTCTGGCGCGAGACATCAAGCATTCTTTCTCATATATTCTCTGAATAACTATCTTTAATAATTAAGAATCAGTACAAAAAAATCATGTAAATTGCCAACGTTAAAACAAAGCTTTTTATACCAAACTTAGCAGCTATAAATACCAAGGACCCGCCAGCCCTTCCAATGTCCCTAATGGCCGTGATTAATCTTAGACCGCCCTGCGGCTTCTCTGATGATCATTAAAGCTCTCTGAATTACTGTGTTATTCAAGATAATATCCTATTACCTAATTATATCACCTTGGAAATTGAAATCATCATCTGTCATTCATTTTATTTCAGTGCAGCCATCAATAATTTCAAAAGCAAGAAGAGTAGCTCCGTTACTTACCATTCACCTCATTATTTAATTTATATAATCTAATATGCCCTGTTCAATGCCAGTGCTATTATTACTATATAATAATATGATATATATATATATATATATATATAAAGATATATATATATAGATATATATATAGTATCATATATTATACTATATCGGAACAGTACGGCTCGAGAAGACGGGTGGAACATAGGGGGACGTTTCCATACCCGTAGGGGAGGACGGAGGACCCCCCGGGACACCCAAATACCAAAAGAGCGTAACCATAGATATAATATATAATATATTATATATTATATATATATGATATAGATAAAATATATCATAATAAAATTTTTTGAATAAACTAGATTATTGCAGCAGGAGAGAAAAGTCTCTCGACTTTTCTTATCTCATAATAAAAAAGCCGATTAAAAAAGGCCTTATCAGTAGAATGTTACTGGAATAGACAGTGCTTCATGCTATTAAAGCTCTTATTTTCTTCAAGCTTTTAGAAACTGACGTTTTCTCTTATTCCTTTAAAGTTGTGTCATGCTCTCTCTATTTTTTACCGAATTTACGGGATAAAAATATCCTTCATTTTCAAAATGCATCACATCATTGCTGCAGGTAAGGAAAATATTTCCAATTTGTGCACCAGAAACCAATTCTCTGGCGTCTCATATATATATATATATAATATAAATATATATATATATATTATATATATTATTATATATATATATAGTATATTATATATATATATATAATAATATATTTATATATATATATATTAATATATGAAAGTTACTTAACTGCTTCACGTTAATAGTTGAACATAGTAAATGTACGCAATATCAAACGAAAGTTAAATAAAAATAAACATATAAATTATAAATCAATAAATATATGATGTAAGACGTGGTGAGCTTCAGTGGTGTCTTTCCCGTCAAGAGATCCTCAGTGTACTTCATGCTATCCGAAACGCTTCGAACATAAAAAGGATTAATGGTGCATGTAATAGTGACGATTGTTACTTTTGTTTTTGCAATGTAAAAATGAAGTTTCTGAAGAAATACCAAAAATTTCGGAGAGACAAGTATCTATATAGGAAAGTAGACAATTTTTTTCGTCCCGCGAGAGAGTGTAAAAAAACAGTATGAAACTACGCCGAAGCCATTTTTTTTAAATAAATAAATTTTAAGATATATGTAACTATTTTCAAATTATGTAGCCACATTGGAAGAAACAGCCAACGCATGAAGACTTATGAAAAACGTCATAAAAGCAATAGTTAATCAACAATGAATGTAGAGGTAACACCTAACCTAACCTAATTTGAACTAACCTAACCTAACGTAATAACCTAACCTCCATTTCAAACCTTAGAACATACTTATTACGTATCACAGAGGCTACCGCGAAAAAATTTTTTTTATCTACCACCACTACATGCTGGCCGTTAAGTAACTTTTCATATATATATATAACTAATTATAATTATATATATATTAATATAGATATATATTAATATATTATATATATAATATATATATATATATAATTATTATCCACACTATAGACCTTGTCATATAGGTAATCTTTAGCTTCTTTCCTATCCCCTCATTTTTCGAATGTCACCCCTCTTTATGGGAGGGGCACACGCTTCATTCCATACTGAAAGGTGTGATCCGCATCACTCGTTCGAAATTCGGTGACAAACGACCCTACACCAAGTTTTGCGTTCCTTTTTGTACCTCTCTGGAAACACCTATATTAATAAGAAACCCTTAGCCGCTTAGCGGCTTCTCCGGGTGGAAACCCCATGGGCTCCACACCCATGAAGGGGGACCCACCTCTTTATTTTAATACAAGTATACCATAGAAAATTTTAATTTGCCTCGGGGTATTACTGATAAAAAGGTTTTGGACACTGCATTTATTAAACGACCTATTCTGCTGAATTGTACTTCGAGCATTAACGCCTTGATTTCCTCCACTTTACCTGGAAGGCCTCAACCTACCCACAGCGATCCCTCGCCTGGCACGCCCTAGACATCCCAGGTACCCAAACGGTTGGGGCACCTGGTCGTTCTTATTTCTTTACTCAAAGTACAACTCCCCCCACCTCCGGGACTACCAGCAGGGAAACCATCCCCGATGCATTATTTGCTTCGATCCACCACCTCGAATGCTCTTACCGACCATAGAGCCACCCTTCTTAGCTATGCGCTTCAAAAAGCTTTCGAAAGCTGAAAACCCTCCGTCACGTTAATGAGAAACGGGTACCATCTCTTTCAAGATGCTACCGGATCAAAGTTATAACTTGTCATTTTTAACGTCTCTCGGACATTTCCCTCTTATTTCCACTCCTGTTGAAATAAGAAGCACATCCAAATGCACTATTTATTTTCTCTAACAGAAAAGCGAAGACATTCCTGTCATTCTAATAAATCTCCATCAGAAAACATTTTCCTGTTACAAATGTATACAGATTTCCCCCACGTTGGAACTCTGCTGATACCCCAAATCTTCGTTTACTGATAGCCTTTAACATCTCTTTTTCCACCTTCAAAGGTGAAAATAGGGTTTACAAGCTACAGTGCTCGTCCGTTTATTCCCCGACCCAGACGTTGCTCTAAATGCCAGTGATTTGGTCATCCCTGAAATTACTCAAGAGGACCACGTAACATTTGCGTGGTTTGCGGAGAAGAATTTCACATTCCCTGTGAAAGCGCACCACACTACATAAACTGGATTACTCCACAGTGCCTCATCCCCAAAATGCATGTCTTACCTGTTAGAACAGAAGGATTTGGAGTTATGTACTAAAAAAATTTGAATAGAAGAGACGACATACACCATCTCAAAGACAAATATCTCTCAACAAATCAATACAAAGTCAATCTTAAGCTACAACTGCAGAAGCCTCCCCCCCTCCGCGTATCAACCCACCGACACAATTTCATTCCATAGAACTCTACCCCCGAGTCCCAGCGAGACTCTAGTAGTTAATGCAACCTGCCCTCCTGCATTGCATATATATTACCTACTATTCAAATAACCCAAACACAGCCTTCGATCCAATTTCTCGCCCAAGGTGCCGTAAACAACCCTACCCCGAGTACTAGTTTTCAACCAACCACCAATGAAACGAAGTTTGTTCATCCACCACAACGCTTGAAGAGCACTTCCTGTCAAGAAACTCTGCTTCCTACCCTTCCCGTGAGTTCGCCAAACTCATGTAAGAGGCCTGGGTCTATGTCCCCCAATCCGTCTCCCACCATTACTCCTACTCCTTAAACGGATGTCCCTAAACAGAAACAAAAGATTAAACACCAAAACAAAGATTATTCGCTAAAATATAAAATCCAAATTCCTAAAGCAGAACACACCTACCCCTGCTGTTAAAAAATGCAGCTCGGAAGAGACCTCGCCATAAGTCTGTTCCTGAGACAAAAACATCAACATCAATAGGTTGTACCCCAAATAACCACAGCTGTCGTACATCCCACCCTCTGGCAGCTTGCATGATTAATCCAGCTCTTCATAATCCTCCTATAACTCTTCTTCTGAATTTCCTACCACATATCACAGGACTCCCTAAAATATTCTATGCCATACCGGATGGAATGGATTTCAGTTCTCAAATAGAGCTTGAGATGACTACCAGGGTTGTGGAGTCGGAGTCGGAGTCGGAGTCGGGGAGTCGGTAATTTTGAAGGGAGTGGAGTCGGAGTCGGTAATTTTCAAAAGGGAGTGGAGCGGAGTCGGAGTCTGGTAATTTTCAAGACGGTCGAAGCCCGTAACTTCTCAGATGTAGCCGCTTGGAGGTTCAGAAAAATTTTGCCACACTGAACAAAGTATAGGTGAACTTCGTAAAACCATCATGAGTGACTTCAATCACTCTCAACAAGTATCAACACATGACGTTCCCGGACCTCTCCCACAGCACAAAATGCAATTGCAGAACTCAACAGTTTTTTACACCTCCCGCACCTTATGTTTCAATTTGGATTATATGCTAATAAATTCAACATTCAACCTTATACTATTTCTATTTAAGATTCTGAAGAAATAAAAGACTCCATGGTACGAAGAGAAATTTCTCACATTGACAATGATATTCATTAGCTGTTGTTAATGTTTGATCCTATCTACAGGGTAAGAGCTTAAACTGAATATCAATTAAATCTGGCTTTGCAACGTGTTCATTTGTATTAAAGGATTGCAAGAAGTTCAAGAAAAAATGGGTACGTCTGGACATATTGTAAGTGATGAAACTACAGCTATCCCCATTACTACCTTGTCTCAAAGTCATTCTCAGAAAGCTTCAGAAAATGAGTATGAAAACTTCTAGGTATTGAAAAGCTTAGTCGAAAAAGCGTCGATTGGGTCAAGAAAAAGGTCAAGGTCCACTTCCGTCATTATCCTTGTAGCAAATCCATAACTTTACAAACAAAGTTTCTTGCTGCACTGAAAGAAGTTGAAAAAAAACTTGACATAACAAGAGTATCTAAAACTTTATAGGAAATACATACGTGTTTTCTTACTTTCTTTTTATGATACAAACTACTGCTCTACCTCCAACGCAAGCTAGCGTTGAATTGTTTTTTTCTGCTCTTCGCGTTATAAAATCAGACCTAAAAGTAAAAATGAAGGAGGACCTGGCAGAGATGCTATTCTATATTTTAAGAACTAATTCATTAATGCTAGATTATACTAAATGTAAGTTCATGTACACTACAGTAATGTAGCCATATTTACAATTATAATATATATAATAAAATAAACAAAAATAAGTATATAACAAGTAATTATATATACTATTTACATGATATGACTACCTATAAGAATCCAGATTAATAAAAATCATATAACGTTAGTTTGACGATAATATATCAAATCTTCACATCTCAAGCCTACTTAGATGTTATCTGCTACCTTCACTCGATTACTGTATTAGCAGCCCTCCTATATACTCCTTAGTAACTATAAGATAAATGTATTAGGTAATTATACTATATTCAGAAGCCTACCACCAGTGATTCCTAATATATATAATATAAAAATATAATTATTATATATTTTATACTGCTGTAAATTATTCTCAAATTTAACCCCTTAGCTAATGTAATACATACCTATCTTATATAATTATACTATATATATATTATATATAAAATCATTATAATACAGGCCGTAACAGGGGGTCAGGGAGAGTTTTCAACCCCCCCCCGAAATTATTTAGGTTATTCACAAGATTTTTGTGAATGGCGTTAAAGTCTCTTAAATTAATACATTGCTTAAAATATAAATAAAAATAAAATAGATTAAAATTAAAGCAAATTAAGAGTATATAATTTATATTAATAGAAATGAAGGAAACAATAAAAATTTGCAGTTAGGGGAAGGAGGAGGTTTTCCAGGTATGTTCAATATTATTTTATATTATAATCATTTATAAAGAACAAAATGTATTACCTTAAAGTATATTTTTAACTATTAGCCAAATTAAAGCATAAAATATAATATAGATAATATATATACATGTTATATATATAATTGCTGTATTTTTAAATTACTTATCTGGAAAGTTATATCCTCCTCCAAGGATATTCTCATTACTGTGTACCTAAAAACGGGATACTATACTATACTATAATATACTATACTATACTATAGTAGATTATATAATATAATAGATATTATTCTATATCTATATTAATAATATTATATTATATATTAATATGGGTTAGGTACTAATTATGGTAATTATTAGTGTGGTCCCCCTATACCAATTATAAGGGGCAGAAAATAAACCTTGTGATATGAAACTGTTGAGGACACCCCCTAGAGTTTATCCTCCATAAGTATGAGTAACTTTTATTTCTCTAAACGCTTCAAGAAGAATTAGGCGAAAGAAACAGGCGGTTCATATGATGTAGCTCAACCTTTTATATTCAAAAAATGATTAAAAATACGAATACATCTGAATAAATTATGATTGATTTTTTAGCATAGGAAAATAATTTAAGCAGATATTGTCACGTTCTTAGCATACTGAAGATAATCGTCGATCTATATAGAAGATAGCAACATTTTGACAAGAAAATAACTGATTTGTATCCTCAGTTTTGAGCCAAATCATATTAGCAGCCCTTTGTTGTATCAATTCCTCAATTAACATAACTCCTTACTCTCTTGCATACATCTGGTTTGCAATGCGTTTAAGCCAATTGCCAATTGGATTCATTTTTGAAGTTTTTCATTTAAATCATTATTAATGTTATGTAATAAGCTATAATCAGATATGTTGAAAATATCTGATTTTTTAAGTCGTCTTATGATTGATCAGTCGTAATTAATGTAGTAAGTAACATCTGTTCCAAAATATTCCTATGCCCCAACGTCCACGCTGGGTGAACTTCGCTTACCTGTTACACAGTTTCCTGCAGAAATCTTAATCTAGTAACATTGTCTCTCGCAGAGCTTCTACCCATCTCTTTAGATTTTGGTGGTTGAAACTGATAATGTTTTCATCAAAAATGACCCTAGGCAGCATGCTTCAGGTGAAAAAGAATACACAAATGATTGATAAAATTTAAATGCAAAGCTAATTGCTGATTTCCTGCATACAATACCTAAATATTACAAGCAAAGGTCAATTTAGGAATTTCAGAGCATTGAACAAAGGACGTCATGTAGCAAAAAAGATGAACTGAATCCAGGCATCAATTAACATAAAGACCACAACAAGTAAAGAGACACACATCTCTGATTCATACTTTTCATCTAGTTCAATTACTATTTTCTCTGCAAAGAAAATTTTTAAGGCATCAGATAGCTTTCGCTATCCACCTGGCATGATGAAAGGCTCTTGACATCTTGGGACACGGAAAGCTATTCCACGAGGAGGAATATCTCCAAGAAAAAATCTTGACCATACAGTCATAACAAGTTTCTCTATAATCTTCTCGAACTTGCTTTTCTTTAAGAGTTTTCAAAAGAGAAATCTTAGGAGATCTATGCGTATTGGATCATCTTTTCTTTAACAAGGATCAGTTTAACCTGTGTGAATCTTTATGTAACATTTTTTGAACCATATGTTCTTTAAAATTAATTTGAATAGGAAAATGTCTGGACCAAAAGAAAGACCAACTGTTGAATCAAATACAGTCTTTCAAAATAACTTTCAATTAATAAATGATTGACGACATGGGAAATACATAATATCTCCTATTTCAATTTTTGATATCAGTGAATTATACAACACCATCTGAACTCGACCTGTATGTTGTAGCAGGGTGTATCAAACACAAGCGCTGCAACTCTTTCGCTGAGCGTATCCACTTTTCTAGTTACCTCATAACAGGCATGCTGCTTGTGTTGCCCATTAACCAGAGAAAGGTAATAATTACTGGACAGTATACCTCATACGGTTCTTGAGCATTATTAAACATGTCTCCTGCTATTCTTCAATTTTTTCATACCGCTTTCGGAATTGAAGATAGAACATGCGCCGGTTCATATAACTAATGTTTGTTAGGGTCATGACCAAAGGCCTCAAGCTGCGCGCCAGATTTCAATATCTCTAAACAGCATCACGGATGCACTGACTTAGGCACTTATCAGCAGTCAGCAACCTAACCCTAGGTGTTATACCCTTGTTTAATTTGCGCTTTTTACTTTGCAAATGTTTAGAACAGGGAATGGGTGTCAATGGACAACTGCACTCATGTGTTAGAATTGTGATCAGAATAGCATAGCGAACAATAGTGGAACGATTCTTCAATTCATTTGTATAGTCTGTAACATATTAGGAAAGTCAGTGAACATTGAATGTTCCTCTGCCAACAATACACACATTTTACTACAAATAAACATTTAATTAGGTAAGTATAATTAATAAAATCACTAATAGAAAAAATCGTAAAGAGTGTTGAAAGCTTCTATCTGTTATTAATAATAATAATAATATTGAACAGAATATCTGACATGAAAAACATTCGACTTACCTCTCAATTTATAATTTATCCTTTTGCCACCCAGCTAAATGTCTCTAACAATCCCACCCTTCAATTCTTGGTATAGAATAGCCCTTCTATTTCTTTCTGTAATATAATCGTATACCAATCAATTCGACCCTTCATCTACTTCTCGTTCCATGGATAGACAGTCGGTCTCCCCAACCTGTGTACCGCGTACCCCTGGCGGGTTCGCCTGCTGTCCGATTTAGGGAGGTACACGAAAAAACAATATTGGTAATGGCGAAAACCATCCGAAAACAATGGCTTAAATTAAAAAGAATGATAAAAAGAAAAAAATTAAATGTAATTTATATAGATATAATAAAAATATAAATCACTTCAATAATTATTGTCTTATTAATATATATATTATATATTTAAAGGTAGGGTGAATAAATTTATATATATATATATATATATATTACGATATAAAAGAATAATAATATAATATATAACATATATATATAGTAATACTATATACTATATTATATAATATATAATTATATATATAATGCCATTTCGCGAGTTATTTTCTGCCGACACAAAATATTGTTCCACTTATACTGATTGTGTATGAAAAGAATGGTTGTCAACCTTGCTCTGCTGATTGAACCGGTGTTAAACGAATTGATCGGAAAGAATTAGCTCCCCCAAGTAGCTTGGAGCCTTGCTGTATTCACAGACAACATCTAGCAACCAAAAGCAAGAGAGAAGTCACTTCAATACTTATCATCACAACTCAAACTATGATCTCATTTTTATCAAAAGCAGATTCAAGTAGTAGCTTCTGCGGAATATAAATCATAGTTCTGAAGAGTAAAATCTTCAATACAGAAAAGAATTGCAAAACATTTGGAAGACAAATCTTCCTGCGTAAAGTCTTCATTTACTAGATCCTATGAATTGAGACATAACAAGTTTCAGTATTTTTTTGAAGACCATCATTTTCTCAAGTTGGGTCTCTAAATGTTCAATGAATGATCAATGGCTTCAAAAAAGCATTGCAATAACATGGTCTGATAATTTTTTGTGGAATAAATAAACTTAACATTCAGGATTACAGAACAAGTTCCATAATAATCTCGTACATTGTCTGACAAACTTGCAGTATTAAGTGATCAAAAATGGAACCTGTTGCGGAACTGCATGTATCCTTAATAAACGCAACCGAGTGTTGCAGTTTCGAGAACACTTCATAGTTATCATTATCTAGCGAAGAGTTGAAATTGTCAACTGAACCTAAAAAATAGCAGCTATTGGTCACTTAAAAGAGAGTAATGAAAGGTAAATTCTGAAAGAATTTTTGGAGAGGAATAGTGGAAGACTAACTGGATGTTAATCAAGATACCCTGCTTTTCAAGAGGGGAAGGAGATTCGTTTATTAAAATTTTTTTGAACAGGCTTGAAAAATTATCAGCTTGTGAAAAAGAAAAATTGATTGAACTTTCAACCAATTCCTCTCTACAATCTGAATTAAAAAAAAAAAAGAAATCTTCCTTGAGTTCTGTCTACAGTGAGAGTAGTTCAAGCCATTTCATCCCAAAAGGCACAAGTAAATATTTATTTTAATTTAAAGAGCACACAACTTGTCGAAAAAGCTTTTTCATGTTATTCATATATAAAAAATAAATACCGTAACAAGTTTCACGCTGCTCCCGACTTGACTGTATATTTGTCGTCATTTGAACCTAATTTTAGAAAACTCTGCTCCATGAAGCAATCTTAAGGATCACATTGAAATTAATATAACACACACACACATATATATATAGTATAATATATACTTAATATATATATAATATATATATATTATATATACTATATATATATATATAATATATATATAATATATATAAATTAATATATATATATATAATACTAAAATAATACTAATACTATATTGGATTTGTGTGTGCATGAAGGTACTCGTAAATAAAAAACATTATGAAGGGGTACGGAAGGAAAGAAAGGTTGGGAACCGCTGATTTAGGAGAAGCTGACGATCTTCTTCAATGGTTATAAGTTGAAGAGCGTCAGCGTGGGCGATATCAAAAAGATCGTTCATTTTTTACAGGAATTCATTCTCTCGATATTTTTGAAGCTCATACTTCCTTTTGCATGTCTTTATAAGCATCTTCCATTCTTTGTATTGGGCTTCCAGTTTCTCAATGATGTGCTGACACGTTTTAGTTGGGATGCGCGCTTTCTGCCAAAACACCTCTATTTCTTATAACTAGATGAGCAGTTGAGCGTAAATTTAGGTTCACTTTACGCATATTGTAAAACAGGACCATTAAAGCCTGGCCATTAGAGGTAATTTTGAGCCAATAATTTGACTTAACATATGGCCCAACAAAAATAAACAGTCAGCTTGTCTCATTTCCATGTTTGGGAAAAAAAAAAACACCACCTTATATCATGTAGTCAATAGAAAACTGAAGTAGACACTGAAGTTTGCGATTCATAAGTGCAGCAATAACCCTACAAAGCTGACTCAATGACTCAGTTACATCGACTTTTTGTGATTACTTCGACTCTCAGTGGAAGCTTTAGTGAACGACTGAACGGGATGTTTTACATTATTATTATTATTATTATTATTATTATTATTATTATTATTATTATTATTATTATTATTATTATTATTATTATTATTATTATTATTATTATTATTATTAGAACGATGAGTAATTTGCCTGGAAAATAAGGTTAGCACATGAGCTTATTGAGTAAAGGAATGATACACATACATTCACAAGATAAGATAATGCGCAAAATATAATCAGCGCTGCAATTTGCGCCGCATTAAGGGGTGATTCGAATACGCCCCGCTATTAAAAATCTACGGGCAAGCAAAATTTACTCTTCAAAAATTTTTTTTCGATTTTTGAGATGATTTCTAGTTTGACCTGAACATTCATAAATATTACTATATGAAATTTATTTTTTTAAAATCTTTATATTATATATAAAATAATGGTTTATATACAAGTGCATATGACTCCGCAATTTTCGTCAAAAATCGCGAGTTAATTTATTGCATAAACTAGCCTTTTTAATTTTATAACTTCATTTCCTTTAAAAAGTTTCATTCATTTTTCAAAAAATGTATAAATTCCTAAGTAAAAAATAGCCAAAATTTACGAATATTTAAGTTTAATTTTGCTATAGTAAACCATTGGAAATTTACAAAAAAAAATAGTTTTTTAGGTAATTTTTGCGAACAATTTCTTCAAAAAATATTTTTTTGGCATTTTTTATTTTGTTACAATAAACTAAATAAGAATTATGAATCCGTCCCCCCCGCAATTCTCAAATAAGGGTAGAATGGTTAAACATTTAATGTGGCGCAAAAGTGTAAACGGTAATTAACAGGTAAGCGAAATAATAAGGGACCACAGCGCCACGACATTTTGAACAAAGGATATTTCAAATTTTCCGTGTTTTTCTTATATAATATTCAAGTGGTTATGTAGTAAGGTCTAGATTTTATTTAGTTACAGGTGTTACATAAAATTTGGTTATTCTAGTGTAGTATTTGAAGCGTTTCATTACTTTTGTTATGGTATATTCATTATGTTTTTCTTTTCATTTTCACACGGGAAGATGGAATTTTCGCAAGTAGATCAGAACTTTATCTTTCGCGCATCCAGTCATTACCAAGGATTATTTGATTGAAACTATATTAAAATATAAATCCAAACTAAATAAAACATAAAAGAATATATAATATATATATATATATATATATATATAGTAATATACTATATATATTATAAATAATATATATATAGAAATAATATATAATATATATAATAATATAAAATATAATTATATAATATATATATAATATATATATAATATTTGGGATAAAATAAAATATTATAAATATTTAATTAAATAAATATTATATAAATATATAATAGATAAAATAGATATAATATAATATATTATAATAACTATATATATTATTATATATAATATATATACTAGTAAGTAATAATAATAATATTACATATTAATTCACAAATAAACCCTAGGATGCATCTTGAATAAATAAGATAAAATGGGAGCGCAAGATGGACCCCATATATACTATATAGTATAATAATATAGAATATATTTATATATAAAAAGAATATACATATATATATATACATACTATAATAGATATATATAATAAATTAATATATTATATGTAGTTATTATATAGGCCCTATATAAATATTAGGTTACACATTAAAGCCTCCATAATCACGAAAGGGGAACATTGCGTCAAGGAAAAGGTTAATTAACTAGATGATGAATAATTCTGACCAAGTGGAAGAATTGCAAGAAGTATTTAGGAGCCCGATACTATATTATTATATATATATTATATTATATATATAATATATATATATATATATATATATATAATATATATATATAATAGATATATATATATAATAGTCAGCCCAGACATCTCTCGCCAAGCACTGGGAGGTAAGGTGGCTGTAACATAAGTACCTGGAAACATAAAAGTAAGAAGAATAATTATTACAGGGCAAGTCAAAAAGAAAGCCCAGGCTTACTAATCACCCTGTATATATAATTTTAATAGTGAGAACTAGTCACAGTTCAAAAAAATCACTTACGAAGCATCACGGAAGCTGCAATAAGGACCTCACCTAGGGCATCATCAAGTCAATGTGGGAGTTCAATCCCTAATTGGCCCACCATAACCCCTTATACACAAAACCTTGCGTTTCTCCTATGAATAGCACCTTATCTTCCAGATACTCTGCCAAAATCACAAGTTCTCCTCCAGAAGGCATACCATTACGAATCCTCCACTATTTTCTTCAGTCTCCCAGCCAGTTGAATTACCGTACAATTTCATCCAACTACAATAACAGCACACTCACCAACCGACTATTACCATTCCTTTCCATATGACCAAAACCAACTCTCAACAACCTTTTCATTTACATTCTCTCACATCTCATATCACAACAGCACAACATCTCTAAATAACTATTCATTCTCTTTTATCAAAATGCTCCTATTTACCTAACACATATCTGAAACGATTGTCAATCTGAACATTTGAATATTTAATATATACCTCTATTTTCCAAGAACCATAGTCTTACTACTAATTTACAGAAAAACACAGAGTAACCAACTACCTATGCTTAAGACTCCAACGCACTCAAGAATTAGTCCCTTTACAGCCACTAAGGAACTAATTTTATTTTTGGGTGGAGCCAGAGTCTGTGCAAAAAAAAATTGTACTAATAAAGAGAGTTCAATTAGTATATTCATTTCATAGAGAGCATTTGTCCTCATATAGTTAAATTTTAATATATTGTTAAAATTATATATTATAATATATAATAATATAATAATATATAATATTATATATATATAAATACCGTATAATATATATTATATATATATTTTATATTATATATATATATATATATAATATATTAATATATATTAATAAAAAGGTTTAAAAATGATTTCAATAAAAAATTTACGTTATTAAGAAGGATAAGTGTTGGGGTACCCGTATTTACAGTATTTACCACTTCAACTTGGCGGGTTTTCAAGATAGTAGAACTCAACATGCTATATTTAAATATTTGAAGACAATTAGATTAGGCGGTAATGTCGTATCGTTATCTCACTAGTTTTGGACTGGCGGTAAAAAAAATCATTCTATATACTGGCGCTCAAAGATCTCGCTTAAGTTTTGAATCTAATATAAAAAAATTTCTATACAGTATTTACATACTAAAAGGTAATATATATTGATATATATATATATATATATATATAAATATATATATAATATATATTATATATATATATTAATAGTAATATATACTATATATATATATATACTTATATATATATATAGTATATATATAAATTAAAGGTAAACTGCATTAAGCACGCAAGTACAAAAAGTATTGAGAAAACATACCCCTTCGAGCCTATTGCACCCTGCTGTGATTGAACTGGCACCTAGCCAGATGAACAACGCAGTATAGCGACTTGACCACGTACGCCCGATGGACTAAAAAGAACACGAGAATTTTTCGCTGTGTGACATAAGACACCAAGGCAGAGAACAAGGTGAAATACACTCAGTAAACCGGGAATGCTTATATTCACCACAGGAAGAATCCTCACATTCTTCTTTTTAGGCCATCGTGACGTAGTGATCAAGCACATACGCGTTCGATTTTTCTGACTAGGGCCCAGGTTCAATCCGTCCAGCAGAGGTGAAATAGCTCCATAAGATGAGTATTTTCTATCAATACTTATAGACAATTGTTTTATGCAGATTTCACCCTCTTAATCGATAAATAAACGAATCCCCCGTTGCTGAGTATTTTTACACCTTGTGCAGGTTGCCACTGCCTTGACCATACCGCTAAACCGATGATAAGGATGGGAAGGAACGCAGATGTCCTGTCCTATAGGGCGGTACTTTATACTGTCACCAACAGGAGAAATTCTCGATCTTTAGTCCATACGTGGCAGTCAGTGGCTCAAAGGCATGGTGCGTTCATCTGCTAAGGGACCAAGTATCAAATTCCAGCAGATCTTGCTCCGTGTGGTGTTG
>JABUQX010084775.1:5000-23253 GCA_015478945.1 Trachelipus rathkii | reverse complement strand
TATATATATAATATATTATACATATATATATATAATTAATCATATATATATATATGTTGTTAATAATATTATATTATATTTTATAATATATTATATAAACTTATAATTAAATTACTATAATTACATATATAATAGGTATATAACATATATTAAATATATATAATATATATATAATATCATAATATATAATATTAAAGCTATATTTTAATATATTAATTAATTCTAATTATTACAAAACTAATAATATTATAATAATACTAACTGATAATAATATATATAAATTAAATATATAATATATTAATATATTAAATAAATAATATATATGATAATATAATATAATAACTTAATCATATTAATATAATATATATAATATATAATACATATAACTATATATATATAATATACTATATTATCTAATATACATTATATCAATATAATATATCAGTTATAAGTGTGATGTTCGGTATCTATTTTGATACGCCACTATAATATACAATACTAATAAATAAAAAGAAATATATAATACTACTATATATAAATATATATAAATATACCAATATATATACTAATTACCTTTAAAAACAGCGCCGTAACGTCAATGCCTCATATAGTGGCGCAATACAATATTCAAACATATATACAATATATACATAATATAACAATATAACGGTCAACTGCAAATTCCTCTCAAGCAAACTACATTAAACAGATCTAACATATATACTAATATAATATATAATTAAGTATATATATATAATTATGTACTAAATATACTATAAATTATATATATATATATACTATATCTTCTATATCTTTTACTCGTTTCTATAACCCTTTATTATATTATTACACCAGCATTTTTAATTTCTATACTAGTATATAGAGTAATATATAATATATAAATAAACAAAAAACATTCATATAATAGCGAAGGTAAAGAAATTACTGCCTTCTCTGCGATTGAACCACCGGCAGTTTTCAGAAACGGCTAAACTGTACTAATATCACGTAAATGCAGTCTAGGGAAAAGCAAAATAATACATGATATATAGAAAATACGAATTAAATGTAACAAAAGTCACGGATAATACTAAAAGTAAAATCATATTAATATAATAAAAAGCCAAGCCTTATAAATAACTATTGTTAAATAGATTAACCCTATATTGATTAATTAGTATATAAGATATCTCGTATATCGCCAGTCAGAAAATAAACCATAGAGCTTTTCACGGTAAGTTCCGCAGATCGGACTCTCATATTAGGATATAATTGTCAGTTGATAAAGGGTTGCATCCCTTTATCCAGGTGTCCACAACCTAAATATATCTTAAATTTACATCCCCATTCATCAATAATAATATAACTACTTCAATAATATGTAATCATAAATAACCATAACATAATACATATATATAAAAAAAAATAAATAAATAAAATAAATAAATAAAAAATAAATAAATAAATATAAATAACACTAAATAAAATAAAATAAATAAATAATATTAAATTAAATAAAATAAATATAATAAATTATATACCTTTATCTAGAGACCTAAAAATATAAAATACTTAGTCCTTAATTAGACATATAGCATTTAACTATTTCTCTCATATTCCAGAACATTCGTTTACTAACTCAATCATCCACTTTTCTTTCTGTCTCCCCGCTGGGTCGGTTCCCAACACAGCTTTTGCCACTATTTAACATCCATTTAATAGATCGACTATCCATTCATCCTTCCACCTATGACCAAACCCATCTCAAACATACTTTGATTTATTCACTCGTTTACCCCTTTCTTCACACCTACACAATCTTTAATACGTTCATTACCTCATCTTTATCAATTTATCTCACACCTAGCACGCCCCTTAAGATTGTCCCAATCTGAACACAAAATTAGAACTTTAGATCCTATATACCTCTTATCATCCAGGACTCATTAAGTCCTCGCACTATTACAAAAAAAGACAATATAATAGTCCCCCCCCAACCCCCCCTCCTAGGTATTATATATAAAAATAATTACATAATATATATTATACAGTGTGAGTCACGGTAACAACATACCTACTCATATAAAACTACCTTAATAGCCGCCACTCGTTAAGAACTTAGTACGTTTTACATTCACCAACGATTTAATTGCACATGCACTACCTTCCTGCCATTCACACTTTCCATATATCACACTCGCATTCATCACCGCTTCCTCTTCTCAATTCATTATATACCCTATAAATAATTTATAAACTTCATTTACACCTTTGTTCCAGCTGACTTCACCATCTAACATAACATCACATCGAGGACTGTCCTAATCACAACAAACCGAAACATTTACTTTCAAAACCCCTATCTTTTACACACTACTGCCATTAATCTATCTAACCATTTATACTCTCTCCAGAACTCTCTTCAGGATTTCGCCACAACAGAATCCAAATCATCCGCCATTTTACCATCTGAAGTAATAGGTCATGGAAACCCTCACCTATTCTCCTTCTCCCCAATTCTCCATCCATTCAAACCCAATATTAGCCTGTCGACCCATCTCATCCTCCTAATTCTTTCACAATAACCCAATCTCCAAACCTATACCAAAACTTGAATACAACGACACACCCACACAACAAAACCAACACCAACCCACACCCACAGGAACCACTAAACACCCCAAAACAACCCTGAGACACACTCCAACTAAGGAACCAGGTTAATACTAAACCAATCACCTTTGACACCAATTTATTCTTAATCACACGTCCCATACACCTTAATTCTAGATTCCATACATACTTTTGATTCTTCCATAGAAGGCAATCTACCACCACCACCAACTCCATATATCAACAACCACTTCGCCATAGACGCTTCCCTATTAAACCCTACCATACGCCTGTTGCAAATTCATAAAAACACTAATACAATTTATTCTTCTTCTCGCTCATTTTCTCAATTCATTTTATTTCCCAATGATAAAGATTTGATCCACGCACCATTCCTCTTACCAACTCTTTAAACGCACCTTGATTCTTCACCAAATCATTCACTCTCGAGTCACTCCGACTGAACTTTTTCGAGCGAATTTCCAGAATACCCGCAGTTTATCTTGCCCTACTAGTCCACTCAATAAACTATTTCTTCCCTATCATATTTTCCTACCAGTGTCCATTTTATTCTCCCTTTACCCTTATATAAGGGTACTTATTACTGCTTCTCCTCCAATCCCTCGAAACTCATACCCTCACTAAACGCTTTATTACACAACTTCCAAAATCCAATAAATCACCATCTTACCTCCGTTCATCTTGATCTTCACCAGTAATTTCATCTATGCCCGCAGATTTACCATTCTTTTAACTTTCTCACTCCTACCCAGTTACCTCTCCTTGCCTAATAAGCCTCATCCCCCAACAATATAATCCATTATTCCTTCGTGCCATCCATCAAACCCCAACAACACAACATTCTACTTATCAATCTCTTACATTACTGCCAATATTATGCAGATTTTCAAAGTGTTCTTTCCACACTCCCCTTCACATCCATTTTACTTATCCATCAAAAATTATTATTCTCTATCATAATATTCTCTAAGCTATGTTCATATCATCCCTTATTCTTAGAAACATATCAACTACTACTAACTTCAACCCAACCAGCAACTTCATACGATCCAAGCTTCTCCATATACTCCAGCAAGAGAACTTCAATGCTCACTATGCACGAACCCCACACAACATATTCACACCTAACAATACTACACAGCTCCCCACATTCACCATACCTCTATATAAACAAGTAATAATACAACTTTTCCCATACTTCAATTCATATCCTCCAAACAAATCTATACAGCGTCAAATGCACATCCAATCTTGAGCCACCTAACCCAGACACAAACTATCACTTTTCTTTCTCTTCAAACACAAACTCCCTCCATGACTCACACATACACTATAACTAAAATCTCCCAACGACCTCGACATCTCCTTCATTTTGAAACTTCATGATTTGCTTTTTGATAACATTATTCATTTCCGTTGCCATAGCTCTTCTCCTGAGACAGATTACTTCTTTTATTTTGTACCGGAAGACTCAATATGTTCAGTTTCTATACCTTATTCAATATTCAACCCACCTGATTAAACTTGCAAGCCGCGAACCTCTGTTTTACTACATACATATATGCACTGCCTAATCATTTACTCATTACTCTTGTCTCTACACTTAAACTTCTCACTCTTAATTTTACCCACTTCCTTCCCGTCATCACCTTCCCTCTCCATCCAACGCACCCAAAACTCTCACTCAATTTACCATAAAACCATAAGTAACAAACCATCAATGACTCGCTTAAAAAATACCCATTCCTAAACCCCCTCACCAGATCTTAACAAATCCACACACCACTACTTCAACATCATTCCTTTCTTCACCAGCACTAAATCAATCATTCAACTTTCACCTGTCGATACATCAATCTACCTACACAACTCTAGTCATTTACTTATGATACTCTTGTGTTTAAAGAAAAGTATTACTTACACCCATACCTCTTCCTCAAGTAAAATTCTAATCACCAATTACTACCATTTCTCATTTATCTCCCAACACCCCTAAACCACCTGTTATGGACCAATCCCTTTATTGATCACCGTATCCAAGCATTTCGAGGTCTTCAACACTATTCAAATTCATGAAGCCTCCTACTCACCCCATCCAAAACATTATTCAGAATATCCCAGAAAAATCGTGATACTCTTTCAACGTTTCCCTCAGATGACCATACAGTCACAACCAAACATACCTTGACCTTTTTCAAAACTTAAATTTAAACTATTAGAATTACTATTAGAGACTCACACACACAAAAGTTACTTAACACATTAGATCTGTATCACAAGCATCTCATCAAAATTGCCAACTCCTTCTCTCCCACCTACTGCATCACTTTTCACCCCTAGCCACACACACATTTCACACTACACATCTTCACATTTTCACCGTTTCATTTCATCTTTGTTTTAGTCAACAGCGCGCAAATCAAATTTGCCCTTTCTTAAACAACATTCCATTACACCTCTCTCCTCTTCTCCTCAACATTAATTGCTCTGACATTCCATGTACCCATTCGATTCATACAATTTTGCCGAAGCAAAATATAGAAGGCCGTTTACGGCGACTCACGACCTTCCCCGAGCCTGGCCCATAGCATTTACACTAGCAAGAGATAAATGTAATGGCAGCCAACCCAACATAACCACCGTCCCTAAGTCGCCTTCTACGACACGCAGGATACGTAATGTTTGCCAATTCTTTCTTCCCCCACAATAATTGGTCAAATATTTATATATATTATAATATATTATTATAATATATATAATAATATATATATATATAATATATAATATATAATATATATATAATATATATATATAATATATATATATATATATATATTAATATTAAAAATACATTAATATAATATATACTATATATATAATATAATAATATATATTTATATGGACATATATATAAAACCCAGAGCTGACACGTAGGCTCCGCCGACGGGACCCTCACTATTAGAGTAAATTGTCAGTGTAAGGGTTCATCCCTTATTTCCCAGGTGGTCCACAACCATCCCCCTCACAAAACTCCGCCATCTCTCCTATATATGTATATTTCTCGCCTTCTGCCAAGCTCCACAATTTCTCTCCTTCCAGACATTTCGTTTACTAACTCAATCCAACTTTTTCTTTCTTCTCCCCGCCGGTCGTTTCCCAACAACACTTGCCACTATACAGTACCACTTAAAGAAACCGACTATCATCATCCTTCCACATGACCAAACCATCCTAACATACTTTCTTCATTTATTCTCTCGTTACCCCTTTCTTCACACCACCCACATTCTTTAATACGTTCATTCCCTCATTTTATCAATTCTTCTCCAACTTAACACGCACGCCCTGAAGATTGTCCATCTGAACACATTGAACTTAGATCTATACGCTTCTTAATTCTACAGGTACCATAGTCTCGCTTTACTATACAAAAAAAACAGAATGGTAACAACATACCCTCATATAAAACCCTAGCGCACTCAAGAACTTAGTCGTTTTACAATTCACCAACGATTTAATTGCACCAGCCTCCTTCCTGCCATTCACAACTTTCCTATCACACTCTGCCAGTCATCCGTTCCCTTCTCATTCATTATATTACCTAAATATTAAACTCAATACCACTTGTTCCAGCTTGCCTCACCACTAAACATAACTTCACACTGAGGACTGTACTCACTCACAACCATAACCGTAACATTTACTTTCAAACCCCTCCTTTTACACACTCTGCCAAATCTCTCTACCAATCTTCTCAAACTCTCTTCGGATTCGCCACAAAGAACCAAATTCATCCGCATATAATAGGTAGAGCCCACCCTCCACTCATCTCCGCTCTCTATCATTCAACACCATTTCCTGCCACCTCCCACCTCTAATTCTTTCAATAAACCCATCCATATACAAATTGAATAAACCAAGGAGACATAACACAACATCCTGTCTTCACTCCACTATTAATACTAAACCAATCACCTTTGACACCATTATTCTTACACACGCCTCACGATCCTCATACATACTTTTGATTCCATTCAGAAGCCTACCACCAACACCATATATCACCAACACTTGCCATAGAGCTTCCCTATTAACCCTACCATACGCCTGTTGCAAATTCATAAAACCTAAATACAATTTATTCATTCTTCTCGACATTCCTTCATTCATTTTTCTCAATGTAAAAGATTTGATCCACAATTCTCTCTGCCACGGCACAAACGCGCCTTGTTCTTCACCGCACCAGTCCCTTTATTCACTCGACGAACTTTTTCGACCAAAAATACCAGCATTTATCTTCCACTTCAACACTCAATAAACTTATCCCCTATAATTCTACAGTTCCGCCCTTATTCTCCCCTTACCCTAATAAGGTACTCATTACTTGCTCTCCTGCAATCCCTTTCAACTATACCCCTCCATAACGCTTTATTACACAACTAATCCAAATCCAATAAATCACCATCCTTAACCTCCCGTTCGATGATACATTTCACAGTAATTTCAATCTATGCCTGCAGATTTACAGATTCTTCTAACTTTCTCACTCTACCCATTACCCCTCCTTTGTAATAACCTCATCCCCAAAATACCTATTCCTTCTTCACCATCAAACCCCACACACACATCACTATCATCTCTTCATTACTGCCAGTGTTTGCATATTTTCAAAGTGTTTCTTTCACACTCCCCTCGCCATCCATTGCATCATTAGTCAGAAAAGCACCATCCTCTATTCATTATTCTAAGGCAGGTTCCCTTATAATCTTATTACTAACCTTTTCGTGTTTTCCTTCCAGAAGAGCTTCCTAATTCCCTTCTAAGTCCCCATTCATCCTCCTTAAAACTGTTCATTTTCCTCTAATCTTTTTCTGCTACGTATGCACCTTTTAGTATTTCCTTCTTTTCCTCCCTATATAATTCCAAAACACCTTTCGTTTGAAACTTCATCATTTGTTTTAGTACATAAAGACATTTTTCTGCTAACCAATTACTTCTTTTATTTGCTCCCAGATTTGTTCAGTTTCAACTTATTCACATTCAACTGATTTACTTGCGAGCGCTCTTACATACTTATCATTATTATCATGTTCACTTAACTCTCACTCTTAATTTACCCACTTCCTTCCGTATCACCTTCCTCTCATTCCAAGCCCCCACTAACTTAATTTTACACATAACAACATAATAAGATCCGATAATCCCATTCCTAAAACCCCTCACTGATTTTAACATCCAACAACATACTTTCAACATCTCCTCTTCACCAGCATAAAATCAATCATAACTTTTTCACTTCGATACCCCATCTCGTACCTACCCAACTCCTAGTATACTTATGGATACTCTTGTCTGTTTAAAGAAAAGTATTACTTACAACAACATTACCTCTTTCCTCGCAGAAATCAATCACCTTCTACCTACCATTCTCATTTTCTCCCGACACCCCTAAACCACCTGTTATACCATCCCTTTTTTGATCACCTATCCAAGCATTCAGGTCCTTCAACACTATCACCAGCGTACAAACCGCCACGCAAGAATCAAAACACAAACACCACCAAACAACACACCAACAAAACATAAATCCACCCAGAAATAACTTAAATATATCATAACTATCTTAACACATACTATACTTATTCATACTTTACTATATATTTAATTAACTATTTATTTATTCTTTTATTATATATTTATTCCATATTATTTATTATTTATTTATCTTTATTTATTCTTATTCATATATATACATATATATTTATTTATTTAAATTTATTATTTATTATTATATTATTTATATTATATATTTATGTATTAATATATCTTATATATTTATATATTACTTTTTTTATATATACTATAATCTGATAGACTTTCACTACTGCACCCCCATCTAAAACATTTCAATTCAGATATTTATCACCAAAAAATCTGTTTTAAACTCTTCAAACGTTTTTCACCTCAGATGGATAACAATTACGTCACAACCACCAACATTACCTTGACCCTTATTTCAAGCTTAAATTTACTTAATCATTAGAAATTCATATGGAACTACCACCAACACACAAAGTTTCTATACCATAGATCTGTATCACAAGTTTCTATCTACATACAATATGCCCAACTCGCTATCCTCATATAATATACCATCATCTCAATTCCTTTCACCCCAGCACCACACACATTTCAACAACTACAACACTCATTTTCACCGAACCATTTCCCTTTTACATCTTTTGTTTCTAGTACAAACAGCGAAGAACAAACATCAAAATATTGCCCTTTCAAAACATCCATCAACCTCGCTCCATCTTTTAACTCCTACAACATTAAAATTATTGCTCTGACATTCCATTGATACCCCATTGATTCATTCACAATTCGCCGAGAATACAGCAATTAGAGGGACGCTTTACGAGCATCCACGACCCTTTCCCCTAGAGGCCCTGCTAATTATCCATTCTAAGCAAGACCGCATAAGTATCAACGGTAATGGGCATGAAACCAATTACCCAGACTTTGACCACCGGTCCCTAAGCGCCCTACTTAACGAACACGCAGGAGTACGATTGTTGCAATTCTTTCTCACCAAACATAAGAGAAATAATAACTACTTTATATCACTATACTCACTACCTGTATATCACTACTCATATTAATATATATATATATATCATAACCCACCTTCTTTCTATTAAAAATATTATTTCATATATATATATATAGACACATATACATCAATACATCATAAATAAAATTAATATATCAACCATACTACATACACCCTACTCATATACATCAACCTACCTACCCCCTATCCCATTCTACATAATAAATATATATCATAAAACTAAATATATATAAATTAAACTTTCATAAAATATTTAATATATATATTATAAACACTCTATAATTAATATACACAAATAGTGTTAAAATATCCTCTATCAATCCCACAACATAAAGCCAAAATTATTAATTATAAATAAATACATAAACTATAAAATAGATATATAATAATACATAATGTATAATAATATATTATCAAATAGTTAGTCATATTATATGCTAAAAAATAAACTATCAATAATATGAATACTAAAAATAAACTATATATAATTTGCAAATAATATATATATAATAATAATATATATATATAATAAAAATCATATAATAATATTATATATAATAAAATATATATATATATTAATATGATATAGATAAAATAATATATAAGTATAATAAAATAAATACCTATATAAATACTTAATGTTAAGGCTACCGTATATAATTATATATATATTCATAGGTGAGTAAAAGTCAGCGCAGGGAATATATAGTCATATTATCCATAGTATATAATAGCTTGTACCAACTGCACTCATGACTCTCATACCTTTCCACGTGACCAACCACTCATGTACTTTCATTCTTTATTCCTCTCATATTTACTCCTTATCTTTACATCCCACCACAACTCCTTAATCCGTTCATTATTCCTCATTTTAATCAATTCTTCTCAAACCCCTAAACCGTCTCCTTAAGATGATCATCTGAACACTTTGTACCTTAGATCCATCCCTCTTATTCCATACCATAAATTTCACTACTATACATAACATAAGTGACAACACCTATCCTTCATCTACTCTAAAACCAAGCCGCACCGAAAAAGAATAGTCCTTTACATCACTCAAAGGATTTAAGTAGCATAAGCCACCTCCCTCACCATTTCACACTATTATCTCCTTGACTCACGGAGCGCAATCATCCGTTCCCCTTTTGTCAATCCTAACATATATTTCAATATAAAAAGTAATTTTTTAAACCTAACAGACACCTGCTTTCCAGTTGATTTTTCGCCAATCACCAGACCTCGATCTCATATAAGAGTATCCAACAAATCATATCGTACGAGCGAGCAACAAAACCTAACGCTCACACCACTCACAAACAATACCTTACTACTCTAATCTAGAGTATTGCCCTTTTAAACCTGCTTCACTTTACTAATTAGCACCAACTAGAGTCGTAAGAGAGGTCAACACTACAAAATTAATCCTCTTCAAACTCTCCCAGAATTGAAAACAGTAAAATTAATTCCACTCAGACATATAATTCTTAAGATAGCGGCAGACTCTCCACTTCTCTTCCAATTTCTCCATCACCTACACCTACCTCTGCTACCCTACTTCTAATTCTTTCATAGATTAAATGATTACCATCCAATATACAAATTAAATAACCAAGGGAGACATAACAAGCATCCCTTGTCTCACTCTGCCTAGGAGTATAATTTTCTAATAATATTTAAATCAATCGATTTTCAAACTCATCTATGATTACTCTACATACACGTATTTCACTATCGTGTCATTAATACTTTTTGATTCATTCAAGACGCCTACCACCATACAGCTCAGGATTTTAATCACCATATCTATTTGTTCTAAAAGTTCCTGCCCTTAATGCTAGAACCTGTTTTTTCCCTATGTAATAATTCTCTTACCATACGCGATACTTGTTTGCAAATCCATAAAACTGGTCCAATTTTATCAATATATTCGTTTTCATACCTCATTATTTGTGCTCTCTGAATGCTATTTATTTCATAGTGTAAAGATTTGATCCACACGCCTTCCACCACTCCTAGACGTACCCAAAAAATTCTTTAGTACCTTGTTCTCACCAATCAGCTCCTCAGTCACTAGACACTCAACGCAATCTTTCGATCAAAATACCAGTATATATCTTTACTATCTCATACAACACTCAATATAAACTAATTTACCCCAAATATTACCTTCCGCTTACACACTGACAATTCAGTTATAGCGTACTCTTAACCTTAATATTAAGGGTACATAATTAACTGCTCTCACCAATCGATATGTATTAGCACTATAGACCCTTCCAGACCCATAACAAACTTGTGCTACAACATGCTATATATAAAAAATTCAAATCACGGAAGCTTCAATCACTTAATCTAGCCTACCAGTTCATTTGTCATATTCCCAAGTAATTTACTTCATATTACCTGCCCACAGATTTACCTATACCTCTTAACTTGTTCACTCTACCATTAACCTCCTCATTTGACTATATGTACCAGCTGCAGCACAACACATTAAAAACCTAATCTCCAACAAAATTTATCGCCCATAATTCGCATATCTAAATAAAAAAAAATTTGCACATCCAATATTATCACCCACACATTCACAATCAGCAACTTAATTCTATCAATTCACATTCCAAATTTTATGCCAGATTTTCGAAGGTTCCTACACCTTCCATCACGGCCAAAAATTTCATCCAGTTTGTGAAAAGTACCATCCCTATTTAAAATATTCTATGCCTTGATTTTCCGCTTAATATATATATATATTATAATACTATATATATATATATTAATAATTATAATATACATATATATATAATATTATATATTATTATATATTATATATATATATATATCATATAATATATATATATATAGTTTGATATATAGATATATAATTATATATATATATATATATATGTTTGGATACTCATATATATATATATAATATTATATATATATACTATTATATATAATATATACTTAATATATATATATATATAATTATATATATATATATATATAACTATATATTATATATTTATATAATTATATATTATATATATATTACAAGTATTTTAATTATTTATTATAAAGGATTTTTTAGCTTGACCGGCGTGTCAATTAACTCACCCAACATTCAAGAGAAAAGTTGGATAAAATGTAATCCAAACTTAAAAAGGTACATGAGTAAAAAATATACGGAAAGTTATTCGTTCCGTTACATTGGAAAGAAAAAGTAACACAGTACTTCCCCATACTCGTTACTCAAAAAATTATAGTTCCGTTAGTAGCCGGAATAAGTAACGATAAGCGGATCTTGTTATTCACACCTTCTGTATATATATATATATAATAATATATATTAATATAATATTAACTATATATACTATATATATATATATATATATAGATATTTATATAATATATATATTAATATATATATATATCATAATATATTATCATTATATATATATATATATATATATTATATATATGTATAATATATATATATATATATTAATATATATATATATTTAATAATATATATATATATAATAATATAATATATAATATATATATATATATATATATATATATATATATTATATATGCACCAGGGTAGAGAGAAATTTATTTTTTTTTTTTTTTTTTTTTTTTTTTTTTTTTGGCTTACGGGAAACATTTTCACAAATTATCCTGAGTTATTTTGACCCATCATACCTTCCACCACCCTCTGCTTCATGTATATAATATATATAATATATATATATCATATATAATATATATATACTATATTTATATACTAAATATATATATAATATAATATATATAAATACTTATATAATATATATATATATATATATATATTAATATTAATATAATATATATATATCATATATATATATATATATAATATTATATAAATATATATATAATAATATTAATATATAATATATAATACATATATATATATATATATTTATATAATATTATATATATATATATATATTTAATATATATATATTAATATATATATATATATATATATATATATATATATATATATGAATTATATAATATATATATATATTTATAATATAATATATATTATATATATCATAATAATATATAATATATATAATATACTATATATATATATATTCAATAATATATATATATATATATACTTATAATAATTAATTGTAGATACTTGTGTATGTGTTGTGCTATCTAAGCAAATTACGCTTGTAGCTGTAAATAAATTTTTTTACATTGATTCAAAGACTTTACAGTAATTTCCAAGTGCATTGGCACATCACTACATCTCGCGGGTCTCGGGAGAGAAGATGATAATGAACATAAGATTGCGAAAGACAGAGTGTGATGACGAGTATGATAATAAAATTAATATTATAATAAATTGAATTAATAATAATTAAATTATCATGTCTTACACCGCTATAATTACTAATCCCCTATATATATATATAGGTTAACATCCTTTTAAATTGGTAAAATCTTTTTTTTAATATAATATAATATTATATATACTAATATCTTTTGTATATATTAGTGTAGATGATAATTATATATTATATCTTTTTATAATTATTGTAATTACTTATTTGTAAGTTATGTATTTTACCTTGTGCTTCAAAAAAGATATCATTATAAATATTTAAAGAATAATATAATAATGCGGCCGCTCATCGTAGTAGTTAGTGTAAATTAAATATAAGCTCTATAATATAATTATATATTTAGTATATATATAATCCCTTGGTTATTTTAATTGTTGTATATGGATGGGGGATTATGGTAGTTAGAGAGGTGGTATATATATATATAATATAGTAGTATGGTCAACTAGGAAGGATTCAGCCTATATCAAATTCATATATGACATAATATTTACCGTATTTTATTTACTCTCTGATCGAATTCTGAAATGATGATAGTTTGAAATTGAACTGGTATGAGGAGTATTTATGCTCAAGTGTATGTGAGTGTAAAAGGAGGGGTTATGAAAGTTAAACGTATATATGATAAATAGTAAGGTTATGATAGTATGTTAATTATGAGAACTAGTGTCACTCTCTAGGATAGTATAGATTATATAGCTTAGATGGTTGAAGCGACTATTGAATCAAGTGTTATGTTATCAAATGTGTTTACTAGGGAAATTATTATAGAGATACTACTCTATGAGAATATGAGATGAGATATTCGTGGATTTAAACGCGATGAAAGGCTCTTTGACTAGCGCAGCTATATGAAATGGTAGCTGAAGTAAGATTTTTACTGAAATTCATATTTGAGATGATGACTTTTATTCAACATAATAATGATAATTAAGTGAAGTATATTTCACGAGTGAAAAAGACGCGCTAGCGCTCATAAGTAGACAACTTATATAAATATCGCTCCTCTGGTATCTCTCGAGTTGTAAAGGACTAAGTCTGGGAATTGAACGATTCTCATGCGGTTTCGTAAGGCGATAAGAATTTAACTGGTGAGAATGAAGATTTTTAGCGAGCACTGGTGCGAGCGCTGCGTTTCCAGCGCTGTTATATACCAAACGCCAGTATCTGCTCTGAAAGCCCTGAACTCTATATATAGTACTAATGTGTAGTTAAGCGTTAAATATTAGTTTTGAGTGTCAGTGAAGAGAAGTCGACAGTAGTCGCTCCTCTCTCTCCACCCGCGTCTCGTTCGGAGTTATGGTAGGTAGTTTACTGAAGATGATATGCGTTATCTGGGAACTCGAGAAGTGTAGTTTCTTCCTGTGTGAGTTTGTTAATAAAATATCATGTACCTCAAATATTATCTGACTGAAGAGATATTAATCTGCAATACGAAGTAGCGAAATATGGGATATATACTTAATGTATTCTAGTCTATATAGGTTGCGACTAATTATGACTAAAGATGTTGCATACGCGTGCGCAAATCTCGAACATTAAGTATCCTTTGAGGTCGATGTAAAGGGACTCACACTAATGCATTCAAGATATAAAATTGTTCTTTAACAAAGTTTCATAATTAATAATATAGAGTAGCCTGAAACATGTATGTCGGAACATTTACAGAAGTGTGACTATTAGATCTCACGCCAGGCGTGAATACACATGTGTGGCAAGGTGAAGACAATATTATCTTATATGAGAGTGACGATGTTTAGGTGTGAATAGACAGAAATTATGTACTAAATATATCATCTATATCATGTGCTCCAAACATGTTATCAAATGACCCATATTTATGGTGTGATCGTTGTATGCGCTCTCTCTCAAGACATAGCGATAAATGACGCACAAGAGAACTCCAAAATGTGATAAGTTACAATATCGAAGTGTATATGTTCATGTGGAAAGGCATGGCATCGATATACACTGTAGTTAAGAGATCTAAGACAGAAATAGTTCGTAGTAGAGTGTTGAGATAGTATGCTGGGAATTCACGAATGAACCCGGTGGGAACTGAGAAGAATAAACTTATCAAGATAGAAATATTGCATCTCTCAGTGAAGGCATAATATACTTCGCTGTAGAACGAGGAGGAATGCTCGAGTGTAATAGTGGAGGAGAGGCGAGACAATGAAACAGCTGACACAAATAAGAAGAGAAAAGTGGGGGTAAAAATGTTTTGTAAGATATACATGAAATGTAAGAATATTGAATTGACTATGCGAGCATAACTGGTTACATCCGAAGATTCAAAACATAATACAAATATTTGAAAAAACATATTAATGTTATTAGTATACAGAAATTTAAAAGTTGCATTTTAAACACAAGCATATTGGTTATATCACGTGTATAGTGATTAAAATCAAACATACAAACATTTTTAAAAGTGACCAAAAATTATTTATACATAATATTTGATTATATGAACATGAATTATTCACAAGTTAAATAACTAAGCGCCACATCGACTTGAACGTTTGAATCTCAATAATGAAAGGTTTCCAGTATAGCGTTTCTAATTGTAATCCATGATCTTGATCAATGCGCACGTAAATAGTTTTCAAAGCTGTAGATTACGAGAGAAACACTGCTTGACATATTTAGAGACGAAGTTGCTTGAAATAACCTATTATTTGAAAAATTATCTTCATACATAAAAGGGAGCGGTCACAGAACCATTTTAGAATTCGAACAAGGAATCAGGGATTCGTTAGTTGCGATCGAAATAAGATTGAGGTTTCTGCACCATAATCCAAACTTAAATGATGAAAGAAATCTAATACATACCAGTAAAGGAAGTTTGCCTATGTGCTGACAAATGAATCTCGAACTGCTTGAGAGGTTGTGAAAAGATGAAGACCATAATCCAAATTAAAATTGAAAATTGAAGTTCGTATTGATTATATGTTCGTTTGCTTGTCATTTTCTCCGAGGTTCTGATTGGGAAATTTTAGTATTATTTTAGTTTTTTTCTTTTTCTTCATTTTGTTCTTTTTAGAAGGCTTGAGTTGATTGAAGATTCGGTGTGTATTCCGGGCTTCACCAATTATATAGGTAAAACTTTGCCCTAAAATTGGTTCTTCTTTTATTGTGAGCAAGCCACCCTAAATTATAAGAGGATGGTATAGGGAAATTTAAAAATCCATATTTTAAATGAGGTTCGTAGGCGAATTGGGTAGCCTCAGCCCTTTCAGCGCGTTTTCACACCCTTGCCTCCATACTACTTCGTTTAGCCGAAAATTATGATCGAAAATCAGAGTTACGCCAGCCCTCTCTTTGCCGGGAGGATTTCTTTAGAGAGTATCTTGGATGAATTCTATTATCTTCTATTGTTAAATTAAATCTGACTCAATATCTGACTGAAGAGTTATCTCAAACGGACGAGGGTTTATATTAATTATTTCATTTCGACTTAAGCTAAAATTTTGCTCGCGCAAAAAGCTTTAGCATAAGTACAACAATAAATTAAAATTTTTAACAAAGTTATAATGGAGTACAATATATATTATAATATATCTATATATATATTATATAATATATATATATACTATTATTATATATATATATATTATATAATATATATATATATATATATTAATATATATTAATATAATATATATATATACTAAAAATAAATAAATATATATATAGTTTTTTCTATAAATACAATATATCATATATATAATTTATATATAATATATATTAATATATAATATATATTATATATATTAATATAAATATATATATATATATATATTATAATAATATATAATATATATGTCGTGTGTGTGTGTGTGTGTGTAGCATGCTTGTGGACTGTGTGCTATGTTATAGTTGTATGTATGTATGTGTGTTTGCTTGCTCCATTTCATTCTAAAACTACAGTAAAGTTTGAGTTACAATTGTATTTACTTCTATTTTCTAGGCATTGATCTTGAAACTAAAGAATATGAATATTTATTTATTTTATTTTTTAAATTACAAAAACTTAGAAATTAATAAGATAAATGATGTTTATGCTGCAATTTCTAGACACTTTTTAGAGGCAAAAATTATGGTATAAATATTAATATCAAATTTGGGTAGAAAATCTAGAATTGTAGCATAATATAATTATTTATTATGAATTTAAATATCATAAAGTAATAATTGAATGTATATTTTAATTTTAAAGTTTGCATAGCAAATGATTGTCTTTTTTCCTATTTTTTGTTTAAGGTTACAAGACTTTTGACTTGAAATAATGAATTTTGAAACAAAAAAAAAAAAAAAAGTTAGGAAAATTTAAAAGATATAAAAAATTTTATTTTTTTTATTAAGGAAATTTACATAATTTTTTTTATGTGAAATTTAGAAAGCTTTCTGACATAAAAAAATAATCCTTAAACGTTTGCTGATTTTTTTATTTTAATTTAATTTAAAACAAGAGAAACAGAAAGTTAATGTAGAACAATGATCACCTTTTTTTCATTGTTTAAAAACAAATACTGTTCTTAAGTTCGAGCCCTGCAGAATG
>JABUQX010084774.1:32500-35711 GCA_015478945.1 Trachelipus rathkii | reverse complement strand
TGATGGTGTCAACTTTGATGGCTCAACTATTGAAGCTCAGCTTATTGAATGACTCAACTTTGATGGGTGTCATCTTGATGTGTCACTTTTGATGACGTCATCTTTGTCGGTTCAACTTTGACGGTTCAACTTTAACGGTTCAACTTTGATGTTCAACTTTCAAAACATAGGGCCACTTAGTGCCACATTAGTGCAACTGAGTGGCACATTAGTGCAATTAAGTGCCACTTTTTTCAAGCCTTTTCTAGCCTCCCCTGAGCCTAGGAATAGCCCTAATATTGGTGCTTACCCCAAGGTTATAAGTATGAGGCATTGATTGGTTATATTATAAGTTTGCGTAGGATGCTTCCAGTAGTATGAGTTAGCTTTTTCAGCCTACCTTGATTCATTAGAATAGCCCTAATATTGGTGCCTACTCTTAGGTTAACAAGGATATGAGGAATCGATTGGTGTATATTATAAGTTGCTAGGATGCTTCCTACTATGAAATTAGCTTTTTCTAGACTACCCTGATCATAGAACAGCCTTAATATTGGTGCCTACCCCTATGTTATAAGGTATGAGGATTCGATTGTGTATATTATAAGTTGCTAGGATGCTTCCTACTATGAGTTAGCATTTTCTAGCCTTTTCTAACCTACCTTGCCCTACATCATAGAACAAGAAGCTAATATTTAAGTCTTCCCCTAGGTCATAAGCGACCACCAGGGCCGCAGCATGCGCACATCCGCGCAAAAGCAGACGAACCCGCCCGCCGCGTCGCCCGCAAGCGCAATATTTCCGCGTAATAGCCGCGCGTGCCCGCAGGCGCGTAACCGCCGCATGCGCCCGCAGGCTCAATATTACCGCGCGAACGATAAATATGATATCAATGTAAACTATTCAAAGAAATTTCATTTCAAATATACTATGAGTCATTCATTTTTATTTCATACGTTAAACATTTTGTTATTAAAAAACAATTACACTCTAAAACCTTAAAGCAGTTTAAAACAGTAAATTAATAACTCAAATTCCTAGCAACAAGGGGCTTTAGTAAGGCTTTTTTTACTGCCTTTTACTTGCTTTACATCATATATTTATAACGTTATGTTTTCTTTTATATTTTTATTTTGTTTATTACTTTTTATTTATAAATTGGTAATGTCAGAAGAAAAACACAGTGTATCTGTTATATAAACATTTCATTTTACTACAATTGTACGAAATTTTATTAAAAACATATACTTTACAGACTATAAGACAGTAAAACAGTAAATTAATAGCTCTGTTGCCTAGCAACAAAGGGGATAATAGGGATTAGTTAGTATGCTTTTCTTTTACTGCTTTACTGCTTTACTGCTTACCATCATATATTTATTAACATTGTTTCTTTTATATTTTACTTATTAATATTTTTATTATTTATTTTTATGTTACCTTTTATATTAGTTATTTTTATTATTTTACTTTGTATTATTTTATTAATATTTTTATTATTATTATTTTTATTATTTTATTTCTTATTATTTATTATTATATTTTTATTATATTTTTATTATTATTATTTTATTATATTATTTTTATTATTATTATTTTACTATTGTTATTATTTTATATATTATATTATTATTATTATTATTATTATTATTATATATATTATTAATTATAATATTATTATTATTATTATTATTTTATCATTATTATTATTATTATATTATTATTATTATTATATTATTATTATTATTATATTTATCATTTTATTATTATTATTATTCATTATATATTTTTATATTTATTATGTATTATTATTATTATTATTATTATTAATTATTATTTATTTTTTTATTTTTATTATGATTATTATTTTATTATTATTATATTATTATTATTATTATTATTATTATTATATTATTATCATTATTATATTATCATTACTATGAACAATATGTTATGCCTATTATTATTTAACACACACACAAACACACACACACACACACACACACACACACACATAACACACATACATACAACACACCACACGCCACACGCATGCACTAAAACTGTCATATATTATTAACCATTATGTTTTCTTTTATATTTTATTTTTTGTTTTAATACTTTTTTTATTTATAAATTTTTAAAATTGTATTTAATGCTAAGAAGAAAAAACCCAGAGTGTCTGATAAATAATCATTTTATTTTACTAAAAATTGTACGAAATTTTAATAAAAACATATACCAGTTAAAACAGTAAAAACAGTAAAAACAGTAAATCAATAGCGCATTTGCATAGCAACAAAGGGATTAGAAGCATTGTTTACTGCTTACTGCTTTGCTGCTTTAACTGCTTTACATATTTTAATATATAATGAGACTATTTATAAAAACATTTTTATATTGTATTCACCCGATGTTAACTAAAAATATTTGAAAGTTTTTTAACTAACACGGAGTTGTTGTATTATTAATTATTATTATTATTATTATATTATTATTATTATTATTATTATTCTTATTATATTATTATATTATTATATTATATTATTATTATTATTATTATTATATTATTATTATTATTATTATTATTATTATTATTATTAGTTATTATTATTATTACTCCAGTCATTTTACTTCATGACTATTATTATCTATGTACATTGACATTCCAACACGAAAAGCACACAACACATTTTGACCCACACACACACACACACACACACACACAACACACCACACACACACACACACACACACACACAACACACACACACACACACACACACACAAACACACACACACACCACACACACTACTCACACACACATATTTCACTGTTTAAACATATCAAATAAGTTCTTTTGTATTAACATAACACATAAAATTATTAAAAACATTTTTATGTTTTAATTAAACACGTACATTTATATTACTCATTCAATTATAACTAAAAATTATTTCAAAGTTTCCTTAAAAACTTCTATAATAAATCATATCTTTGAACAAAGAACTTATAATTATTATTAAACTCGTTAAATACTTATTGTTATAAATTTATAACTATCAAGTTTTAAAATAATTTTTACTAAAATTTTATGAATTTTATTAAAAAACATATATTTTACGTACCCTAAAGCAATAAATCAGTAAATCAGTAAGGCAAGACCCTAGCAGCCCTCTACACAAAGCTATACCACGTTTTGTTCTATAGGACTTTACTGCTTTACATCAT